>JAEIIH010010363.1:0-15069 GCA_018904745.1 Drosophila orosa
TATTAAAATCTCCTGGCTGCCAGTGAGGTTTTCATCCTTCGCTGCACACAAATGAAAGAGGTGCAAACTTGTTTATCAAACCCATCTTCTGTTTCGCCGGGAAAAGCTGGGAAAGTGTGGAAAATCAGAGGAGGGTTAGGACTGAATCTCCATCTCGGCAGATTGAATGCGACAAGTCAAGTGATGCGAATTTAATTTGCATTGCCATCAAAATTGGATTACAGAATGGAGAAATGCGAACAAATGTTATCGAAGACACAAAGGGGAGTTTTATCAAATCAAATTGTGTGTGTTCATCGCTTCTTTTTTTTGTGGAATTCACAAAAGAAAACAATTCGATTATGTTGAACGTTTCAGAAATTTACTTAGCTCAAGGCATAAAATGGTAAATAAATGCATGGAAATACATATTTTTGATGCAGCGCAGGTGAATGTGGGAAAAAATACTAAAATCAACTGGCATTTTGTTGGTTTATGATTTTATTTAAACAAAAGAAGAGAAGGTAAACTGTGCAGAGACAATAAAACTTTGTTTTCGCTTTTAAAAAATGGAAGTAAATATTACAATTGGTATATTTTTGTTTAATAGCCTTTCAAAGTAAATTAATCCAACTCAAAAGTTTGTAAAGCAATGAAGGAGTCATTGCCGACCATATAAATCATATATATTCTTGATCAGCATTAACAGCAGAGTTAATCAAGATTTTACTTAAATTTTTCAAATTTTTATAAGGGTTTACAGATTAAAAATGTCAGAAATTCAACAAATATTTAAGTTTTTAAAGGTTTAAACTTGATATGAAGGTTTATTAACCTAATAAAAACTATGAAGCCAACGCTTTCCTATTTGAAATGTATGCTTTTATGGCTTAGTTATGATCTATGTATTTTCTAGTCGAAAAAATGATTAAATTGCAAAGTGTAAGGGTTTAAAAAAACGACTTGCCAAAGGTAGTTTCTGTTCTTAGTTTATAAAATTTCTCTACCTTGGCATTTTTTATATCTCTCTAGGACAAATTTATTAAACCCAAAAATATAGTTTCCCTATTGAAATATTTCACATATTTTAAGTAAAGGTTCAGGTACTTGTTGTAAAATTACTGAATAAAATAATTCTGTTTCTATACTGTTTAATTCGTATTTATTAATACAAGACCCTTTCCGAGTAACCCAAGTCCCAAAGAATTTAATAAATCATCAAAGTATAGGATAATTTCGTAATGATAATTTTTATTCCTATTTCTTTTGCAACCACTTTTGGGTTGTTAAAGTTTCCCTTAATGCCAAAACACGCATCGATTAAAATCGCAGCAGTTCGCTGTTAAAACTTATGCTCAAGTTCAGAATTAGTCGAAAGCTAATTAACGATAAGCTTGCCGCTCGCCAAAGTGCATAGAGACTTGCAGCAACGAAGTTTTCGGCGGCTGAGAAAACTTTTTAATGCATTTATCGAGTGACTTTGGGCTGGAGCTAAGTGCTTATTATCGGGCATCTATTTCAATTTCCCGCGGCAATTACAAGGCGCACTTTTCCTGGTACCAGCTCGCAGGAGTTGCGTACGCAAAAGGGGAAAACCTCTGGCTTTTCACAACACCCACGCTGAGCGGGCGTGTGTGTTTGTGTGACCTTTCGCTTGGCGCAGTTCAAAGGCGACTGCCGGCGACTGCTCACATTTTCCTCACTCTGCTCCGGAAAATGAGAGAGGAGAGCGAAAGGGAAATTTGTGAGTTTCAGTGCGCATAAGCCGAGAGGAAAATCATTTGGTGAGAGAATTTCCCATTGAGTGTGCGGCAGTCAAACTGGTTTTCGAGTGAGTCTCCCTCCGAGTGAGTGAGTGAGTGTCGGGGTTGCATTTGTTCCACTTTCTGAGCAGAATATTTTTGGCACGTTTTTATGTCGTCCAAGGAGCCTTTGTGTGCATCCGAGTTCTTGCCTCTGCCGGCTTATGGTCAGCATGCGCTCAAATGAAGCGTGCTGTGGCCAGGATCCTTCCCTTGTCCTCTCTCGAGGTCCTTTACTTTTTTTTAGGAAGGCAGAGCAGGAAGCATTGCGGCATCCTGACGCTCAAGGGACTCATAATGGCCGAGATTTGAAGTTCCAGTTACAGTTTTTGCTTTAAAACTGGGCTAAAACATGAGATATTGGGGTAAAATGTGACCAAAACATGAGATACTATTTAAAGAGACTAAAGCTGGGTTACATTTTTAGCTTTGGCAAAAACTTGAACATATTCTTCATTAATTTATCACTCGACAGGCAAAACTTTGCCACAGCCATAATTCTTTCCTGAACTCGCAGCTTATCAAGTGGCACATATAACCCCGGTTTTCGGCTTTCATTAAAATCAGCAGAGACGGAAACTTTTGGCTTCTAGCAAATTTGCGATGAAAAACGCTGTGAAAACTGGTAAAAACTTTAAACAACGAACGTGACCGAGGTGAGGAAGAAGTCCCCTTCTCTCTCTTTGGTATTTTTTTTTAGCCAAACTGGGTCAGGCAAGGACTGAAAGGACGCGAAACATTTAAAAACATAAAAGACATGCCAGAAATTGCATGCTTCTTTAACTCGCAACTTGACTTGATTCCTCCGAGTGGACTCACTCACTCAACTCACTCACTCAATCCAGAGAGTCTCAGAGAAACGAGAGAGAGCGAGAGCCCGACTTGAGTGCCAGGCGAATATATCCCCGATTCTCTCGCTGCTCAGAGAAGCAACATAGGCATTCGAGTTGGCCAGCGAGAATCAGTCAGCCCACAGCCGCTCCAGCGAACGGACGCAGCGAAAAACGAGCGGGAAAACCCCTAAAGAAAATCGTGAAAATCGAAATAAAATCGAGTCGAAATCGTGCCCATGACTTATATATAGAGAGCAGTGCGATTTGTTTACGTGTCGTTGTAGTGTGCGGCAGCAGTAGTGTTTGTGCCAGTCGTCAAAAATATACAAATATATATTCCAAAGTAAAAAAATACAAATCAAAATGATCAGCAGCACCACCACGGATTACCCAACAGTTGTCGTGGAGACCACAACTCCGGCGGAGGAGCTGTACGCGGAGTTCATAGCCGCTCCGGCCAGCAGCATGAGTCCCGCGGCCATAGCCGAGCACCTGCAGCAGAACCAGATCACCTTCGAGATCCCCAGTCCCCACGACCTGCGCCACATCGACGCCCTCAACTCGTTCAATGCCCTGCTCCAGCGGATTGGCAATGCGGCGGTCAACTATGACCCGGCACCGCCCAGTGGCTGGTCGCCGGACGGCAGCATCAGCACCGAACAGTTGTCCAAGTCGGTGGTCCTGGATCTGGCCGACCTGAGGGATAGGTCCGAGGATGCGGCCGAAGCCACCTGGTTCAGTCAGATCTTTGGCGAGGCGGACATGCATGTGATCATCAACTATCTGTGGATTGGAGTGGTCAGCTCGCTGGTCGTCCTCTCGCTGGTCTTCATCTTGTTCAGCTGCTACTTCTACAGGAAATTCCGCACTTGGAAGAAATGCAGTAAGTATCCCAAAACCAAGAGCTGCCATACATCTGGCTTTTATGTTGGCCCCCCCGAAACCTTAATCAAAAGCCTTATCTTCGGCCATTTATTCAGGCGGCTAAACAATATAAAATGCAGAAAGAGAAACAGTCTCCGTAGAGTAGGAGGAATCTCTGTCCTCCCTTAGAGGAGGACTCTGTGTTCCAGGGCCCCATAAATTTTTTGGCGCGCTTCGAAATTGTCAGGCAGTCAGGCAGTCAGGCAGACAGCCAGGCCATTTGGCCTTTTGCATCGTTCTGTTGTAATTTTAGATACACAAGTTTATTATGCCACAAAATATATGTGCCGCATATTTATAATATTAAATTGACTCGCCTTTGCCAGCGGCATTGTGCCCCCTTTATGATAGCGATAATGTTTCGAGTCAGAGACTATGGAACCGACCCACACGACCCCCTCGTTTTTGCTCTGAGGGGAAAATGTCGAATTGAGACCCGAAATTTGTTGCTCAGCGTGAAAGGCGTGAAATTGTGCGTTGATATTTATATGTTTCGTTTTTGTGGGCCGCAGCGATAAAGAGTAATATAATATAATAATGATGGACCATATCACTCAGTTGTGTAGTTAAAGTTGAGGGAAATCGGGCATAAACAAGTGCGGCAGATGGATTTAGTATCTACGTATTTGTGAGATTCAAGAGGAAGTTTTGTTAGAACCAAATCCAAAACAATATTTAAAAAATATATATATAATATATAACATATAAATAAAAGAGAACCCCTTTGATGGGATAACTACACCAAACCCTTGGTAAATCCCGAATCAATCAAGCTTTGACACAAACTGTTATCGCCAAAAGCCACCTAAAACCAGCAGATTACCGCCAGCACTCAACCCCGATTCCGTGTAAATATAGCCCATGTAAATATATATCTTATCTGCCACAAAATAGCTCCGAACCTGTTGCACCTATCAACAGTCTGTAGAACCCAAAATAAATCATATGTTTAGGCACTTTACACGTAATTACGGGACCACAACAACGCAACCAATCTGAACGGAACCGAAAAACTCAACCTATATCCCAGATCTAAACTAAAGGGGAAGAAAAAAGAAGGAGTAGGAAGGGGAGCCAGGCGAAGGGCTTTGGCTAAAACAACCTACACGACTAACAAGTCTCCGACTCAAGTGTCAAACTTTTTGCAGACCAATTTAGCCAAATGATTTATTTAGGCCAGGCAAACTTGGGAACACAGGACTTCACTTCCTCTCTGCCTCTCTCTCGGGCCAAAAGGGCCGTGGCATTAAAGCCTGGCCAACTCAACTGTCAAACTGTCAATTTTGTGCTAACGAGCCTTAAAAACTTTGCCCTGCGATTACGACACGCGACCAAAGGCAGGGCTTACTCTATATAGGTATATATGCTATGCCTAAAATATCAATTTGAGCGATATGTGTGCTGCCTGCTTTCGGGCGTCCAATGCGTCTAATTAGTTTCGTTAGTGTCGTGTTCTGTGCTTTTTTTTGTCGGTTTTATGTTGCCTCCCGTGCGGATCTGGCCTACATAGATACCAAGTGCTTGGCGGGATAGGGCAGGAATAGAGCTGGAAAGAGTCGTCCAGGATACCGGGGAGTATGGAAGTACGTGTGTCATTTATAATTAAGCAACTGCTAGGCCCGAGTCGTCTCGGCTTTTGTGCATTTAATGCCGGCTACGTGGCCTCTCGCAGTGTTTACCTTATAAATACTTAACGAGGCCCAAACAGTCAGCCAGATACAAGAGTGTCTGCTGGCCCAGTTGCCAGGTTGCCAGTTACGTGTTACCTGTTACCTATTACCCATCGGGCTTACACTTTATTTATTAAACCGTCACACACACAGACTTTGGCTGGTTATCAATTAGTGCAGAGCGCCACAGAATTTATCAGTGAGACTCTCTAAATTAAAGGCAAAGCTGAGACCAAGGCAGCCTCTATACAATGTTTATCATGTTGTATGGGGTCCTGCATAATTCAGTTGCGTAAAAATGTAATTAAGCGTGGCATATTTGGCCAAGACCAGAAAAAGTTGCTCTTGGCCGGCAGCCCTTTTCAATTTTTAATGGCCCCTCGCTGGCGTAGCAAAAACTAGAAGTTGGCTCTGCTTTTTCAGCTGCAAAAAATATGTTAGTTTGCTTTTTGTTTTCCCCTTTTTTTTTTTGGCAAACACAAATTGAGTGATGTAATTAACCAAATTGTTTTGTAGCCGGTCAGCGTTTAGTGGTGCCTCGGTCAAACTTTTAATGGCAATGCATCTTGGGGGAAGAAATTAAAAAACACAAACACAACACACGGAAAAATCAATATCCCCTCGCTTAATAACACTTGAGAGCAGCGCTTAAATGCAATGATAATAATTTTTAAATAAAAAAGCTCTGCTCGTCCGAATAGTTGTGGCAGTTAAAAAAATTAACAGACATTTATGGCAACAAGAAATAAGGCAGCAACTCGTTGGTTTCCATTCGAAAGTGCCGGCTTATTGCGATGAATTTAAATTGTTGCATACATTTGGGCGCCGCAACTGGGGGAAGCACACAAAAGCGGAAAAAGGAGGAAAGCAAAGTGCCAGCGCAGCCGAAAAACAAAAGGAGCACCAACGAATCGAGTGCTAATTTTTTTTTGTGCTGTCACTTACACAGGAAGAAATTAGCTAAACAGCATAGATTCATTAAATAGGAGGATTAAATACACCAAATATTTACTATAACTATTAATTGGGTTTAAAAAATCCATAAAACTCTTAGTTTAATTAGTCGAAATTACCTCATCTGTTGAGTAATTTTCTCAGCATTTATTTCCCGTGCAGCCAGCACCTCTCTCTTTTCCGGCTTTTCTTTGTGTCCATCTGCAATGCTCGAAAAGGCTGAGACTGAGTGGCTGAGGGGCTGGAAATTTCGCAGGGGCGCCTGTTTGTTCAACACTTGCATAAAATATGAAGCCTGCTGCTGCCACGCCCCTTGTCCAACGCCCTGTTTGCCGGCTGTCTATCAAACGGGCAGCGAGAAAAAACGGAAACAAAACTCAAAAAAGAGGAACAGCCACACACACAGAGTCCTCGTGTGTGTGGGGGACTTCTGGCCAAAAACAATAATAAAAAAAAAAACGTGGGGATATATGTGTGCAGTTATAACAATAAATCAACAACTGCTGCCAGGCGGCGGAACTGCTGACTGTTTCTCTGCCACCGCTGCGTTTTAATATTGTAATGCGCAAATTTTTCAACAGGCTTTTACCCCCCATCCTGCGTTGTTCTACGCTTTAATTGAAAAAAACACAGCAATTTTTTTGTTCATTGAGAATTTATGAAAAATACACCTATTTTCGGGTGGGTTGAACAATTTAAAAAAAAATGTCCAGCATTCAAATTAAATTGCACAAAAAACTGTAGCGGACGACGATCCCCTATTTATTTATTGAATGCAGTTTAAATTGCATTTAATAACATGGAATACCACCAGCAGCAGCAGGCTTTTTCTGCCTCTATTTGAGGCAAATTATTGCCTCATGCATTTTTAATCAAGGGCGTAACTCAAAAAGCTGCCAAATTAAATTCCCTGATGGCCCAAGCTTAGGAGTGAATGCAATGGAAATTTTCAATCTTAATTCAACTCAAGCTTAATTTGCAAATGAAAATAACAGACACACACACACACACACATGCAGAGCACACAGCTGTGGCATTATAAAAATTAAATGCCTTCTGTTGCATACTTTCCGGGGCTGACGACGAGCTTTTATTTCATTGCAGCCTCTCTCTCTGTGTCTGTGTCAGTGTATGTGTATTTTATTTCATTCCATTTCTGCCTGGCCACGCGCGCACTTCCGGCATATTATTGCCTAGTTGTTATTGTCGTTGTGCGGCTGTCAGTCTGCTCCGAAGGAACTTTGCCTGTCCTCCTCGCCGGCATTTCCGGTCAGCACAAAACTTTCCGCTTGCCGGCGTATATTTTGCGCTCTTTTTTTCCCAGCACTGTGACTGTGCCTGTGCATTCTGGCATTCGGAAAAGTTCAAGCGTTTGCGCCTTTACGCTAAATTGAATTTAATGCCAGGCTTCTCCCATTCTCCCGAACGAAATGTCCTTTGACATGGACAAACAAAGTAATGACAGCGAGTCGAAACTTGGCTGATTGGGTAGGATGAGGCTACACGGAAAGAAAATAACTTGTCCAGAGTTCAAGTTCATGAGGTGTTACTTCATCAGCAAGTCAACTGTTTTTAAAGGCCAACGTATAACTCCATTAGCTTAGTGTCCCCCCTTTTACTCCTCCTGCTTAAATCCAAACAAAAGAAACTTTCTGCCAACAAAACTCGACTAACAAACTCCCTTCGTATTCTCTGTTTATTGCAGATAAGGACATACGTGCCCAGATCCATGCCACCAGCGACTCGTACTCCTCGCATCTGGTCAGCTGCGATGCCAGTCGCCTGCTGCTGCACCAGCAGCATCCCCATCATCAACAGCGGAGCGGTGAGGCGGGCTTCTACCAAATCGAATCGCCGCCGTGCTACACAATCGCCACCGGACTGCCCAGCTACGATGAGGCACTGCATCACCAGCCCCGTCACTTTGCCTACGGCATGAAGTTTGTGTATCCCTCGCTGGCAGCCGTGCATCATCATCATCACCAGCAGTCCGCCTGCATTTCCAACTGGGAGAAGGACGAGCTGCAGCGGCGGCAAAAGTGCAAGCTGTCAGCGCCAGTGGAGGAGGATAAAGCGGAATCCTCCGCAGCAGCAGCAGCAGCAGCATCAGCAGCAGCATCTGCATCTGCATCCTCATCTCCATTGCCATTGCCATTGCCATTGCCATCGTGCCACTTGGCCGCAGCCATGCCTGCCATTTGCATTAACATCCCGGCAGATGGACAGAAGGAGCAGGAGGAGCAGGAGGAGATGGTCGCAGTGGAGAAGCCAGAGCCGGAGCAGAGCTTACAGCCGGCGGCGGCTGTTGACGATGATTGCGCCTCATTGGTCGTCGTTGTTGCCGCGTGATTGCCCGGCTGCAGGGCCAGCATGGGTTAAGTTGGGGGGCCAGGGGTCAAGGCCTGCTAGAGGGAGTAGCAGCCCAATTGCTTAGTCACTTGTAAATAGTTGCATCGTCTGCTGATGTTGGCACACATCCTCTACACCCCCAGAAAACGAACGAACAAAAGCCCATTCAGTTTCGTTTTTTAGTTAGTATCTGTTATATTATTGTATTACGCAAGACTGAGTATTATTTATTGTACTATGTATAGAACCCAATTGTCTATCGATTAAGCCCTAATGCCTAAGTGAGAGTGGAAAAAATATATACGCCTCGAAATGAAAATATTGCAAACAAACTTACTTAATTTTGTGTTTTCCTATTTTTCTATATTTAATTATTTTCAGTTTTTTTGCCAATCGAAAGTTTCTCCATTTCCATTTCCATTTCAATTTCAATTTAAATTCCCAAAGTACCCCCTCTGACCTTGCTGATCCCTCAGAAACTCGTACTTGGTCGTAGCAAATATCAGAAGCCATTTGGGGTTTCGGATTTGGTTTTGTTTTGAAATTATGTACGTGACTTGGATGCGGCTGGCCGAGATTAGGTCAGCAGAAGTGCATTGCAGCTGGGGAAATGTCCTGGGAACGTGCATGGCTGAAAGGATTTTTCAACATCCCTTTTAAGTGTTACTCGAGTGGAATTTGGCCAGAGAAAATTAATGAAAAGTACAGAGTTTTAAGGGGAATTTCAGCAAAGGGAAGAAGGCATATAAAGCCATTAATCAGAATTAAATTTTAAGTCATAAGATCAGCTTTAAAATGGAGACTGCTGAGAGAAGGTTCCTCACTTTTTAGTTCTTTCCTTTGTTTAATTCCTCTTTAACAATTTAATCCCTTAAATTCAGCTTAAAATATTCACAAATTTTTATTTACTTCCTCAAGATTCCACTTAAATCAAGATCAACTAAACAAAACACAGTTTCTTAATGTTGCAGTTACTACAATTAAATAGAAGCATTAACTAGAGTTAAACCTAAAAGCTAAAGCTCACTGAAACCATTAATAAATATTGTCTACTATGGGAAAAGGAGAAAGAGAACTAAATATGCAAAAAAAAACGAAAAAAATATATACGAAAAAATATTAACAAACCAAAAGAAATGTGTCTCGGATATTTATTGGCCGGGCCTCAGGCGATGAACCTAATTGGGAACACTAAAAGACACGAGTTCAACTTTCGTGCGAGCATAAATAATTTCATGTCATTTTTGACACTTTTGCTGAAGCTTCTCCTGCCTGCCGCCTGCCGCCTCTTTAAGGCTGCAATTTGTATTCAAATGTACGATTTGTTGATGAGTCCGAGCGGCAGAGTCGCAGTCGGAGTCGGAGTTGGACGAGGGAACATCAAACATTCCATAATGCGGCGGAGGAGCTGCAAACACCAAAAGCAGGGCCATAAATTATATTATCGTGCATCGTGTATCTGGTTCAGGTCGCAGTCATGAGTGACTGTGGCTCAAAGTCGGGGCCATTGGGGGGGAAACTCGGAATGGAAATGGGGTTTGGGGAGTGGAGATCGGAGCCGAAACAAACTGCTGGGGACTGACATCAACACCAGCAGCTATGGAACTTGTGGCTCCGGGTCTCTCTCTCTCTGGCTCACTCTCTGTATGTGTTGTCGTGGTCGTGCTTTGCGTTCTTGCCATGATTTGCCGAAATGCACAAAAAACCAAAGCCAAGACCAAAAGAACAAGGTGGATTTTGGAGGTAAAACCGAAGCTGGGTTGCTCTTACGGAGAGAAAGGTGGCGAGAGTTTAAGAATGCTGAGCTCATTTCCCTAAGAATATATTTAACAGGAAATAAAACTTAGCCAATTCTACAAAATATCTTAATACATATTTTACTAAGTTTTTTAATAGAATCATTATTTTATTAATTTCTGAATAGTTCTTTATAATTTTTAATTGCAAACCTGCCCGACTCAACTAAAATACTGCATTATTATTGTAGCAATTTGAATCTTCCTTTTGGTTTAGAGAAACGTATCCAAAAATCGCCAAGGTTATGAAGGGTATAGGAGAGAGCCACCATCATCGGGCAAAGGTAGGCGGAGTGGCTGCCCGGCAGATAAGCGATATGCGGTCGGCATTCGTGCACGGAGTAAATGTGTGTTATGTGCGATGTGTGACTACTGTACGGATGGGAGTGGTGTTACCGAGTGGTGGAGCATCGAAGTACCACCGTACCGGAGCACCAGAGTATGGTGCGTTTTTATGGTGACTGCACGTGTGTTGTTGGCCGTAATTTGTTAAACGGTTTTTCTGATTTTTCTTGTTGTTGCTGTGCTCCCTCCCTCTGGCAGCAGAGTTCATTGAACAGGTTGTTTTGGCCTGACTTTTCGGTCTTTGTTTGCTCCATTTTGTGGGCGGGCCATAAATCTCGGAGACATTAATTTGTTTGTCACCTGTCGCAAATGCGGTTGAATAAGATGTGTTGGGCTCTTTTTAATGAGTGCAATTAAATGCTAAATGACGAGCAAATAGGATTTATGGTTGGGCCAAATAATTCATCTATATTGTTGTCACAGTCTTCAAAGTCCAAAATTTAATTGGCAACGACAGAATCATTCATAACAAGTTTTTCAGAGTTTGGCAGGCTCCTCGAAACGTTGGATCTTCTTGTAGTTAGTGGCTCGGCTTTATCCATTTTCAGTTCTTGAAGTAACATCGAATCCGTTCGATTCTTTAGTTCTTCTTCCCACTCTGGCATTGATTTCCTGGCTTCTTTCGATACCTGCATTTTATCGCTTAATATGGCTGCAGTTTTGTTTTCTTGCCGCATTTCCTCTGATTTTTCTCGTCCTGAATCTTCATATTCCCATTCCCATTCATCATTGATAGGATCACGGTATTGTGTTTCGTTTGCCACAGGAAAATCGATAGATGGATCGCCAAAATCAGCTTCCGGTTTTCCTATGGCATCCCCATTTTCACTTTTTGATCCATCTACATATTTTTCATTCTCCTTAGTTCCATATTTAAATATTGGCTCTGGAAATTTGCTGCCGGGAACCGCCTGAACCTTGTACAGAATCCCAGGACTCCTGTCATTGTTACGCGGTCCGACAGGCTTTCTGATTTTCGGATGATCGTCGATTTCGTAGCTTTTTGTAGATTTTGATTTGAAGACGGACCAATCCATGGAAGTTGTCCCAGATACGAGCTTTTTCTGATCCTTATTATCGTCGGTCCGAATTCCAGGACGAATCTTAGCTTTGTCCTTTTTCGATTCAACGTTTTTATCCAGCACAGACTTTTTGCCATTTTTATCGGTTCTGTCCTCAGCCCATGCAGGCGGTGAAAAACCACCTACATGTTCTAAACAATGTTAATTAGAATTATGTATTATATATAGACTAATTTTCTTACTTTCTGGTTGCCACGCGTCCAAGGATTTGCCCGAACAGATACCACAAGGGAGATTGCTATCGCTATGCGAGGACGCCATCCAGTTATCTGGCGTAAATGGTCTATCCTTGACTTGCCAGTAAAATGTCAGCCAGAAAATGATGAGAAAGTCGTGGAACAATATTAGGGATCCCAGGAAGAAGTCGTTCAGGCCCATCTCTGCGAAGCGATCCCCAAAAATGGTTTGGGCGTGGTATAGTACAAACTAGGATTGGCCAATGGCGGTAAAATTGATCAATAAAACTCGCAAGATAAATACCAGCAAGACAGTTAGGGTTATAGATATTTCTATCACCAGATAAGCATACGACTTTGGGAACCATAAGACCATCATGATTGTCAGTGTAAAGACGACGATAATTAGAAAAATAAATGCTATAATAAAGAGCACCGCAATGTCCAGCGTGAGATCCATCTTTAAATAAAAATCTAATCAGAGAAAAAATGAACTGAAATGCTATAAATAATCGTTACCCATCGCGGCAGAGCTATTCCAATGGCAAAGAATATTAATACCAGTAATGCGGCAAACAGAAAGAAAATGATGACGTCCGCCCACCAGCTGACATCTACCAGAACAAAAGTGGCAATAATCTGAAGTTGCACCTGGAATAGATCACATTTTTAATATAATATAGCTAAACATTCCCTTACCATCATCCACTCACGATAATTAGCGATATGATCAAATTTACAAGCTGCCTATATCGAAGATCATCCGCGAATATAAAGACGGCAAAGAGTATGACTGCCAGGGTAAAGGCTACGAAGGATATGGCGTAGTATTTCCGGAAAATCGTTCGTGCGTCTTCTCTGCAAAGGGCAAAGGACATCAATGTAAGACCCAAAGGGCTCCAAACAGGCTCCAAACTTACACGAAACAGACTATCAGCCATTGGATTAGGGCCAGAATCATCCACATGATCAATAATGCAAAGGTCCATGCTGAAAAGGCATTCCTCTCCCTTCGATACTCGCTCAGTTCGCCGTCCGTAGTGTACATCGTAACCCATGGGCACAAAATGTGGAATGTGTGGCTTGCAGCGTGTCTCTGTCAGCGATTCCTTTCAGACACAGAAAAGGTATCTATAAATTCGGATGGTTGTGTAAATTGGAATAAAATTGTAATACATAATTCACAGCTAACTTGATTCAAACGGGAAGCCTGTAAATAGATATCTGTAGAATACCAATACCATCAAATTCTAATGCGTTGCGCCTCTTGGCTACAGTCAAAAACTAGGCTTCTTGTCGTAGTCATAGAGATCCCATTCAGAACCCGGTTTAATATCTGTAATAAGAAAGCGCATTACCCTGGATTGTTTTAAATAATTAAATGCAACTGTCTGTCATCAAAGAAATATTAACTAAAACTGTAAGCCATATTTTATAACTTTCTTGGAAAATAAAGTTCTCTGATATTAATCGCCAATTTCTATTACCATCTTGTGGAACCAGGTCAATCTCCATCTCTGTGGTGTCCATTGTGCTCGATGGTGTGCTCGTCGACATCCAGAAGAAGTCCTTTGGCGTGAAAAAAGCGTTGTTAATTTGCCAATAAAATGTCATGGCATACATGGCGAGAAATTCATGGAAGAGCAGCAGGGCGGCCAGCAGAAAGTCATTGGTGCTCATTTGGATAAAACGATCTCCCCCGATCGTCTGGGCATGCAGCATCACAAGCTACAGGTACTGCCATAGAAATACAAGCAGTTAAAACTAGCAAAATCTCACCAACAACATCACTGCGGTGAGAATAAGTTCGAAGGCCATAAATAAATAAGGTATATTGGCAGCCACAAACAGAAACATCATCAGTGGGTACATCGAGGTGCTGGCCATAATGAAGCTTGCAATGAAAATCGGAGCAATATTCTCGGTCATATCCATCTAAAGTCGGGATCGGGGATTAACAACAGTATTAAATATCCATCCAGTACTCGGTTATCTCACCGAAAACGTGAGATTACAGCCAATAACCAGGAACACCATCATGGCGACGAAGCAGATGCAGTAATAAGCCAGCATATCCGGCCACCAACTCCTAGCCACCAGGAAGAACATCGAGAATATATACAGCTCCACCTTGGGGGTGTTCATGCTCGTTAATATACAAATTATGAAAAACCAGCCATCAACTTACAATAGCTGCAGCTATTAGCCACTTCAAAATGTTGTGGCTGCGAATGTTGCTAACAAATAGAAACACGCAAAAGAGTAGGACAGCCAGGACAAATGCAATTGAGCAGTATACCTCATATTTTCTGAATAAATCACGACAAGTCGGTCTGTGAGATGGAGAGACGTTAAAGGAGTCTGTTATGGATCGTGGTATGTAGCTCTGTACCCACATCATTGTGATCACCAACCATTGAAGTAGGGCAATTGCCAGAAAGGTCAGAAACACTAAGTAAACGCGACGTGAGAACTTTGGGCTTCTCTTACTGTCATCCATGTCGGGGATTAGTGCTTGAAAGGTCCCGAAATAAGACCAGTTTCTTTCAAAAAATCTAACATATGTAAATTTTTGAGTGACAGCACAAAGTTGCTGCTTGCTAAATTTCAGAGGTAATTTATTAACTAGAAATAATATAAATAAATATATTCTGTTGAGGACCTTTGACTGCATCTCCCGGATACAGTTTGTGGAGTTTGGCCTGCTCTCCTTGGACCCGTTTGCACACAGCTGCGACCTGGTATATATAGACTGTACTGTAGCTACAGTAAACACACGA
This sequence comes from Drosophila orosa, assembly GCA_018904745.1. Classification (NCBI taxonomy): domain Eukaryota; kingdom Metazoa; phylum Arthropoda; class Insecta; order Diptera; family Drosophilidae; genus Drosophila; species Drosophila orosa. Next base: position 14,691 of record JAEIIH010010363.1, read on the forward strand.
CGGGGCAGCCGAGCAGCTAACGCGTAAAATCAACAGAAATTAACATGGAGCAAACAGGGCGAGCACGAAGCCAAGGTTGAGAAATTTTGTGCCCGTCTCAATGCAGCAAACAAATTTGCACTTGTTAGCCGGGCTACAGTTTTGATACCCAGTAGTTTAGGAGTCATGGGGTATATTCTGTTCAACGACATGTAAATGAGGGAAGTGTTTCTAAAATATTTATGGTATACAGAACACCATAAATATTTTAGATGATTGTTCTGGTGGTGTTCTGTATACCATAAATATTTTAGATCAGTTCTAGGCATTAATAACTAGATTTAGGAAACTTTATTATAGTAGATAATTCGTTTTATATTTGTATTGGCCAATTTAGGAA
>JAEIIH010010387.1:0-13346 GCA_018904745.1 Drosophila orosa
TAATTATATTATGAAAATGTAATGTAAAAAGAACATTAAGTACAGTATAAAAGCAGTATTAGGGGGTGCTCACTGTAACTTAGGTTGTTGTTTTTGCTGCTGTTGAGTTAGTCACTTAGTGAGCACTAATACCTGAACATAAAACCCGAAGACAGGGTGGAAAATGAACAGCCAAGTCAGGTGTTTTCCAGGCACTTGCTGAATGCATAAATTTTAAACTGCAGTTAATTTTGTATAATGTTTCTGTGCCCTGTAATGAGCGGTATCTAGGCATTGAGTCACTGCCATGGCCTATCCTTAAAATCGTATAGGATTACATGCAGTTACTAATGTTATGAGAGTTCTATATTAAAAGCTACATCATAAAGTGCTGGAAGACAACAATATGGAATATTCCCCTGCGACTGGAATTTTCTGATACGAATTGGTAATTTTCCATCTTAAAAATACAGTACATTTTTATTTCCACATTAATGGTTATTGATTTACGCATAAATATAAAGACATCAGAATTTATAACAATCTTGTTAGGTGCATGATCGTTGTTCAGACTTAATCCGTATTGAAATTGCCCAAATAAAGGTAATTTATAGATTGTTTTATAACAAATAAATGGTTATACTCTTTAACTTTATTTTAATTCCGCGGAAATGCCCATTGACTTTAATAACTGCTTGGGTATACCGCAAGACCTGGAGTCAGTCATCTGTAAGGTGATCATGTGATGGCCCAAGGGCCCTTTTGGCCTGATCTCTTTCTGTCTTTCGGCCGCGGGTTTTTTCAGACAACTGCTTTTGGCTATATCAATTGGCAGGTTACGTGCCTGGAGCGCAAGGTGTTTATTATTAGCAGCGTTTCTGACGTACTTCGGACCGGCAGCCCCATTCATTCACTGCTATCAAAACATGGGACCAAAAACAAAAGCAATCACACACAGGCGGTTATGTTGAGCCAGCTAAATATAATGCACTTTAAAAATAAATATTTTTTTTTTTGCCAGTGACAGAGAGTTCACTGATAAGCGACTGAATGATAATTGCAGCTATGCCACTTTTTACTATCTAACAGATACATTAGGTTAGCCATGTGTAGCCTAAGGTTTGTCTATTCCCACGTGCGTCATACGGCAAATACGTTACAAGTTCCTAGGCCTTGGTAACAGAAGTCGCAGACAGAGGCCGCTTCGTGGCTAACTGCTCCACAAAAAGAACAACAACTTGAATTACCCAAACCGCTGCCAGATAGCCAAAGTCAAGCGTTCTAGTCGAGCCCATTTCCCATGACGATCCGCTTGGCCAGGAGGGAAGCCGAGTAGCGTTCGCTTGGCAGGTTATCCTCCCTCTTCACTTCCTTAATTTCCTGCAGCACGAGGGTTGTTTCCCTTTTGCACCTGTGACGGCATGTGCCACTACACCTTGGCGCAAGGGAAACCGCGCAGGTTGCCGCCAAAATGCCGTCAGAGCGGAGTCAACCTGTTGGAACAGCAGCCGGCCAACTGTGTCCCGGATTGCGTGCCAGCAAAGACCAGAAATAAGTCAAGTAACTGCGGAGTATGGGGTCAAAAGGGCACCTGACACTGGCTCACTCATTAGTCAATTGCTTGTTATCGTGGTGGAAATCTTAAAAACCAAACACGGTACAAGCGAATTTATACAGTTTACTAGTTTTCATGAAATTTTGTTAATTTAATTTAGCTGTAAGTGTTTGTGGCATATGCCAGCAGGTGTTTTTTCAGATAAAGCCATGATCGATGGAGTTATTAATGTAATGAAGCCATGTTTGATATAAATAAATGTTAATTAATTAACTTGACATTAGGTAATATAAATGTTTGGTTGATGTAAGTGTATTTGCTCGTTTTGTACAGCGATATACAAAGTAGAACACTCTCCAGTCTTCTTACTCAGCCTGCCCTAGCTTTTAATCAGGATTGTTTAATTAACACTTGCTCAGGTGTCGCCATATAAAAAGATTGTGGACAAAGGAGGCATTGTTTAGCGATTACGTCCATGAGAAGGCAAGTAGTGCATGCTATCAAAGGTGTAAGAACGTGCTGAAATAAGTAACATGAACACATGAGCCTATGAACGTTCAACGGAGATTACTAATTCTAAATACCATATGTGGACATACATATGTATATTCCCTCAAAACATTATAGGAAAGTCGCCGTCGTGGTGGTGAGTGGGATAAGGAACCCTGCGATAAATGGATGAATAAAGCTAAGCTAATAGCAACTGACACAAAAATGGGGCTTCGAAAGCACTCTAATTACAGGTTAAAACCCCCAAAGGTCACTCTCGCCTGACAAGTTCAGCCGTGGGAGTAGTCAGCGCCATCGATCAGTGGAAAAACAACGACAAGTGTGAGATTTATCCACATGTTGTCAGCTTACCGGGTTCTCCTCCGAGTACAGGCCACAAACGAGTTCTCGAAATGACATTTTTGCATTGAGCTTGCGTTTTATTTCGTTCACAACTGAACTTGCAATTCGCCGTACACGTTCCTTATTTTTCTTGTTTTTTTTTTTTAACGTAATGAGAATTTATATATATTTATTTCAGTCACAACTGCGCTGAGCGGGGCTCCTTGAACTGGCGTTGAACCTTTTATGGAGCAGCTTTTCGCGACGACGGTAATTTTATTTATTTGTAATTTCCACGCACAAAGTAAACAATCGCTGGTACAGCGAAAGTGAAACCGCAACGCAACGGGCGACCAAATCGTACAGAATCGCGTGTTTGTCAAATCGAAAATCAAACTAAATTACGAGGAAACCGACGAATAAACATCGGCAATTCGGTTCGGGACTGGGAATTCGAATCGGCAGAAAAGGTCAGCAGACGTCGACGCCATTAATTGCTTTAGATTGAATTAAGCTCGCTGGCCCAGGAGGCGTCGACGCAGCTGCTCTGATGCGGCAGCTCCAGCGCTCCAGCGCTCGGCTTCAGTCGTCGTCGTCGTCGTCGTGACCTACGCCTATGACGTCATTGGAGCAAAGCACTCTATTTTTAGCCGGCGATTTCCGCTCTTATCACACACATGACGCGCTCCCCAGATAATACCGATCCCGAGCGACTCCAGCTAAAGAGGAGGAGTAGGAGGAGGCCCCAATTGTAAGGCAACTTTAATGGCGAATTGCGCGAACACCGGAACAATGGGCGCACCTATTGCCAAAGCGTCACTGTGGCTACTGAAACTCCGGACGAAGCAAGGCCCGGCAAACGAATGACAAAGGAAACGCCGATATATGGCCACCGGGACTCGGAGAGCGTGCGAGCCGCTTATCTTCGTGGCCCGGAGAGTGGATAGTGGGGAGTGGAGCGGAGCGGGGCGATAAGTTTCGAGAACCCAGATAACTTGGAGCGGCGTCCAGGTAAACAGATTTAAGCCTGCGCACAGGAACGGTTCACAAAGGTAGAGGGTTTGAAAACGAAGCATCGTTGTATAGATGTTAGCAAAAATATAATGAAACAAGGTAGAGAATCTTTGAACTACTAATAATATTTTAAATTCCTGTTGTTAGTTATATTTATGCAGAAAACATTAAGGTGGCATAAGACCTTACAAGCGTTTTAAAAATTCATTGAACTACGAATAATATTTTAAATTCCTGTTAGTTATATTCATGAAAAAACACTTGAAAAACTCCCCGCCAAGTAATGCTTTAGCTTCCCCAGAAACCCCAGTAAGAGCAATACTCTTAGATGATTCAATTAAAACATTATATAAGAGGTTAAAAAATCCCATGAAGTGTAAATGCACAAAAAAAATCACTCACCCCCAGATCCGGTTCGCTGTTCGTAGCTTCTAAAAGGCAATGCGTTGACGAGGACGCCGATAGACTGGCTCGCTCCCTGTGAGACTTGTGCAAGTTCTGCAGACTGGCCCACGTATCCATGGCCTGATCGATGCCGCTCCCACTGGCCGCCGACGACGACTGCACATTGTCGATGGCCTCGAATCCGAGTGAATGCCGCGAACCAGGCTGCCCAAAGACCTGGGCACTCAGCTTGTGCGGTGTTGAGGGAGCCTCCAGTATCAAGGATCTGCGTATCTTTCGGGGCACACAAGCTGGATGCGCAAAGGTGTGTGCCTCATCCAGAGAGGGGGCGGCCGAGTGCAGGGAAATGTCATCCATGGAGGCCACAGCGCCCAATGCACGCGGCGAATCGTCTACGAATAGGTTCAACACATCATCGCAAGAGCGTGTTGAGGTGAGATTCGTTGCAGGACTCTTGATGAGATTGAAGCTGGCCAGAAGATTGGGTCGACGCAGCGAAGAGCTGCCTGGCGGTGACTTTAGATGGCCCGATGGATCGGGCATGGCCCGCACGGTCAGTCGGTTGTCTGGGATACCCACAATGCCCAACGGCCGCGCTGGCGCCGGATGGGCAGGCGGCCCGGCATGCGCTGCTCCTGCTTCGGCTGCCAGGAAATCCACGACCAGAATACGATCCGAAATATTGGTGCAATCGTTGTTGAAGCCAATGCCCGAGTCGGAGTTGGAGGTGGTGGTGGATATCTCGCTGTGGTTCGAGGGCTGCGGCGAGTGAGCAGCGGCTCCAGCGACTCCCGCGACTCCAGCTCCTCCAGCTGCAACCTCAAACTCCGCTTGATGGCTGCGACTGGCTGGCGGCAAGATGCGCATGGTGTACATGCTGCGGACCAGGTTCACCACATACTCCGAGTTGTTGGGAAACTCAAGGCACAAATTGGAGATGGGGTCCCGGGTGCACTGCAGCCGGAACTCGTGGGCCCGCTGCATGTGCTGGGCATGTTCAATCAGCTTTGTGTCGATGACAAACACATGGCAGCTATGCGAGATGCTGATGTGGCCAGATGCAGCTGCTCCGCTGCCGGCACTCGGCTCGTAATCCTCCTCAATCTGGGTGTTGTGCACGGCGCTGGTTACTAGGCCGAAGAACCGATTCTCGCTCTCCGACGAGGAGCTAACAAAGTTGAGTCTCGCCGAGGAATAGGTGGCCAGGACTCCGCCGCCGGCGCTCTGCAGGCTCAGGCTGTCCGGCGTGATGCACATGAGCACGATGGTGGGTTGGCGCTTCTCCTGGCGCAGCTTGCGGATGCAGGAGCGCACCGTCTGCAGCTTGGAGCTGTGCGAAATCTGCTTGGGCATCTCGATGGTACCCAAGTATCCCACAATAACGCGGTACTCCAAGGCAGCACTGCCCACCGCCCGCACCATGGCGCTGACATTTGCCACGTCCGCCGCCTTGGACAGACTGGCCACCAGCGGGGCATCCTCCAGGACGGGCCGAAGGGTCAGGTGATCAGGGGATGGCTTTGGACTTGGCTCCACGGCCTCCGGCAGAGGCAGCTTCTTCTGCGGCGAGTTGCGCAGCCTGTGCAGCTTGGCCTTGTGATGCAGGAAGCGCGGCTTGTGCCTCAAGCTGGCGGCCAGCAGTTGGCCCCTTAGCGTGGCGTTGGCGTTCTCCTCATCCGAGCTGTCCGAGTAATAGTTCTCGGCGATCTGCATTCGAATGCTGCCGAAGGAGTTGCCAATCAGCTGCACCACAGTTTCATGCGGCAGCTTTGAAACGTTAAGGCCGTTCACGGATATGAGAAAGTCCCCGGAACGCAGGCCGGCTTGCTCCGCAGGTGAGCTGCTGATGATGCATGACAGCCGGCAGGGCTGCTGTCCGGAGATGGTGAACCCGAAGCCGTTGTAGCCCCGGCGAACCTCGACGGTGCGGATGCCATTGTAGTTGTAATTGGGCCGCTTCTTGCGCCGTCGCTGCTGCTGCTGTTGCTGCTGGTTGTTTGAATTAGACGCCGTGGCTGCGGGGGCCGTTGGCCCGGTGGCAGTGGCTGGTGAGGAGTCTAGCGCAGCACCTCCTGCGGCGGCAACGCACGACGAGACGACATTAACGCCGCCCGTTATGGGCAACGGCGGATGATGGTGATGCATGGCCGCTCACTGGGACGGTGGAAAAGGAAACTAGAAGCAGATCGTGGCACACATCTGGCGATACCGTACGCACCTTTCTCATGGATCCAGGCTGCCGCTGCTGAGGCTGCTTCCAGGGAATGGAATGCCGTTTCTGTTGCTGCCCCTTTTTCGGATGTGTGGATGCTGCACGTCGGCCCCTCTCGCTCGCACCTGCGGTTCGCCTATGCCAACTATGTAATCAATGGCCAGGCCACACACACAACCAAGCGCGCCTAGAGTGGCAGGCGTATTTTGTTACACTTTTCTAGGCCGTTAGGTAACCCTCTACCAGGTTGTTCTTGGGTTCAAGTTCATGTTTACACCGTTAAAAAGTCGGCACTGGTTAGTTGAAGCGTCTTTGTGGGCCATTAATTTGTTTAAATCAACAAAATTGAAAGATGTCTACAATGCGCAAGCGTAACTATGGTGTGACAGCAGCTGCAACGCCTAAATATACCGCTCTCCGAGGCGGGCCTAAAAATGCCAGAAAATATCGGATGGTCATACCATTTCTTTTGAAAGTATTTAATTTATTATTTTAACTTAATTTTACGAATTTGAATTCGTTTAAATGTTTTCCCACAAAAATAAAACCAATAAGGATAAGAGTCAATTCCTCAAATGCCTTTAATCGTTAAAAAACTATTATTATAAAGCGCATTTGGTCATAACTAATAGCTACAATCAGAAATTACTTTTATAATTGTTATTTTAAAGTTAAAAAATACATCTAAGTTTATGACTCATTGGAGGATTCATCCTGGGCCTCAGCTGTAGCTTCTTCTTTCTCGTCCTCGCCTTGGCCACCAGTTTCCGCCTCGTTGGCATCATTGCTATTGCTATTACTTGTACTCGAACTGCTGCCATTGCTCTCGTCCTGTTCGTCGTCCTGACCAAATCCATTCGTGTGCTCTGGAGTGGGAGCCGTGTCATTCGCATTAGCTGGCGGAGCAAGGCTCTCCAGCTTCTGGCGGGCAGCATAAACGAGCTTCTCCAGCTCCGCGGACTCCGTTTCGATCTCGTAGTTCTTGGACACCAGCAGCACCCAGTGGGCCTCCAGGGAGCGCAGTCTTTCGCCAGCCTGTGTCTGCGCCTGCTTGCGCTGCCAGTTGACGTCCTGAATGTCCTTCTTCAGCTGCTGCAGCTGCAACTGCGCCTTCGCCTGCATGGCGGTGAATACCTCGAGATAGGACTTCCACGCCTCCGTGCCGTAGTCAAGCATCAGCTCCAAGTTGAGGGAGCGCACCCACTGGTGCTCAAGCTGGGCCATGGAGTTCTCAATGGACTCCTGCCAAGCGGACACTTCGGACAGCTTCCCGGACGGAGGCGGCGGGAGCTCGTACCGCTTCATGGAAAGTGTTTCCATGGGCAGGCGGTTCTGGATTCGCTCGAACTCGTTGACCATCAGTGGGGTCTCAAATGGCGAGGAGGCTGGCAGCGGCAGATGATCCAGGTAGTTCTTTGTAGGCCGATAGCGTCTGCACTCCTCCTCCACCATGGCGAGGGCCTTAAAACAGTCGAAAACAATTATAAATACACAAGACTGGGGGGTTAACTTTATCCACTCACAGACTCCCTGACTCCCACATCGTCGTAGCCGTGATCAATGTAGGGCAAAGCATCCACAATAACTTCTCCGGCCATTATTATTATTTTATTTATTAAATTGTTTTTACTTTTTCGTCCAGTGTGACCGTCAAAATATATGTAAAAAATACTTTCCGGTCGAAAAGTAGCGCTGCCAGACTGCAGAAACCGCACTGTAAACAGAACATAAACAAATGCCGCTCAACAAAACAGTGTTGACCAACGAAAAAAAGCGCTGCTAACTTGACACTAGCCGCTGTTAGCAAATGCAACTCTGCGTTCCGAACGCGTTTGCCAGCACTTTTCCGCCATTTCCGGCAGCTCTCTTTCTTTCTTCGTTCTTCTTAATAAAAAGAGGACGGTATCTGCGTTTGCAGAATATTAAACACCATTCATTGGACTTGAAATTCAACGAAAATGGTGAGAATCCGACCCGGACACGCGCCGCGACCACCCGAGACGCCAGCACAGTGGGTTTAACATACGAAACGAGCAGAAAATAGTGCGAAAGTGTCGCCCTAACCTCCACGTGTTTGGAATGTGCGGCGGTGGCGGAAGGCAGTGTTGTGTTTGTGATGCCAACTCCTAAAGCTAAACACGAAACCGTTTCTATTGCTTGCAGAGCTTAGGCAACGCTAGGCCTCTGGTCTCCGTGTACACGGAAAAGAACGAGGCTGCCAAGGACAAGAACATCTGCCTGCCGGCCGTGTTCAAGGCTCCCATCCGTCCGGATGTGGTCAACGAGGTGCACCAGCTGATGCGCCGCAACAACCGTCAGCCCTATGCCGTGAGCGAGCTGGCCGGTAAGTGGAACGCCCCTGGAAATGGAAGTAACTGCCTGGACTAACTGGGGTTTCATTTAATTTTTACACACAGGTCACCAGACCTCTGCCGAATCCTGGGGCACTGGACGTGCCGTGGCCCGTATTCCCCGTGTCCGCGGCGGCGGCACCCACCGCTCCGGCCAGGGAGCCTTCGGCAACATGTGCCGTGGTGGACGCATGTTCGCCCCCACCAAGACTTTCCGTCGCTGGCACCGCAAGGTGAATGTCAACCAGCGCCGCTACGCCCTGGTGTCGGCCATCGCCGCCTCCGGTGTGCCCGCCCTGGTCCAGTCCAAGGGTCATGTCATCGATGGAGTGTCCGAGATCCCCCTGGTCGTCTCCGATGACGTGCAGAAGGTGCAGAAGACCAAGCAGGCTGTCATCTTCCTGCGTCGCCTGAAGATCTGGGCTGACATCCAGAAGGTGCGTATTGAAAGTGGAGTGTGGGGATGGGGAGTCTTGAGAAACTGGTTTAGTGGCGTGTAAACCTAGCCTAACATGACCTTGAGTTTAATTGTTGTTTGCTTTTAAAAACATAACTTAATTTAACAAAAACATTCCCAACTTTTGGCAAATGAAGGATAATGATTGTGATTACTAGACTCCTCAAGAGTTGTAATTGATCAAGATTTGAATTACTAATATTTGTAATGATTTATACACTAAAAAAGTGGCAGCGTGTAGACAACTGGCTTACTCCATGTTGGTCAGATGTCTGCGGGGATTCCTGCGTTGCCAGATAAACTGCTCTTCTAGGCGTTACGTTCGAAACCTGATCAAAAGTCTCCAGCGTGGTAACGGAAGAGCTACAGCTCTATGCATGCAAAATATTTCATTTTAAAATCTTATCAAATCTTGTTTGTTAAGGGAATTTAATTAAACCTATTTTAAATACCATTTTTTAACATTAGTTGTAGAACTTACAATATTCTATATCATGAAATCATTAGAGCTGGGAAAATTATATTTTCAAAGCATCGATTTATTCGATCTTTTAGAAAATAACGTCCATTAAATCGATTAGAACGATTAAATCAATTATTTATTATTAAATTCAATGAGATCCAATTGAAAAATAACAAAATACACTTCTATGAATTGAATAAACAAAAAAATGTTCAATAACATAACAAAAGACAACAACAAATATTTCCATAATATACAAAAGCGACAAAATAATCCAAATTCCATTAAGCAATGGTTTTTGCTAGCAAAAACGAGCTTATTTACATTTTTTGGTACATTGATTGTTGCAAAACCGAATCAATGCATCGACCAAACACCAAATGAAAGAATCGATGTTGACATGGATTTTTTTTCCCAGCTCTAGGAGTCATTATACCAATATTCCTAGGATTTAAGAGTTACTAAGCTGTCACTAATGCACTTCTATCACTTTAATAGGTGTACAAGTCGCAGCGCTTCCGTGCTGGCCGTGGTACCATGCGCGACCGTCGCCGCATCGCCCGTCGTGGTCCCCTGGTGGTCTACCACAAGGACGAGGGTCTGCGCAAGGCCTTCCGCAACATCCCCGGCATCGAGACCATCAGCGTTGACAAGCTCAATCTGCTGAAGCTCGCTCCCGGCGGCCATGTCGGTCGCTTTGTCATCTGGACCGAGTCGGCATTCGCCCGCCTGAACGATCTGTTCGGCACCTGGAAGAAGCCAGCCACCTTGAAGAAGGGCTACAACCTGCCCCAGCCCAAGATGGCCAACACCGACCTGTCGCGTCTGCTCAAGTCCGAGGAGATCCGCAAGGTGCTGCGCGATCCCCGCAAGCGCGTGTTCCGCAGCAAGCGTCGCCTCAATCCCCTCAGCAATGTGCGCCAGCTGGTCAAGCTGAACCCCTACGCCGAGGTCCTCAAGCGTCGTGCCGCCCTCGCCGCCGAGAAGCGTACCGTGGCCAAGGTGCTGGCCAAGGCCAAGAAGCAGAACGTGGAGCTGGCCAAGTCGCACTTCGCCAACGTGGCCACCAAGGCCGCGGCCAACCGCGCCAAGCTCCTGGCCGCCCGCAAGAAGAAGGTCGTCGCCAAGAAGCCAGCGAAGAAGTAACTTACTTTCCCCGTACAGAGCTGACACACTTTTATATTATAATAAACCACAAAAGCTGTATGAATTTTATTCATAATACAGAGCGAAAGTAATACATATTAAACTCTTAGTCTTAGGCACATTTAGTACCGCTCTCTTTTTGCTCCGCCTCGAGATGCTCTCGCTGTCGTCTCGCTGTCTCGCTGCTCGGGTGATCTATTATCACTCGCTCTCATTCCCGTTCCCGTTCCCACTGATAACGGTGGCTGTGTGGTGCCTGTAGCTTTTGTTATCTTCGTGCTGCGCCGTTCTCGGTCTTCGTGCACGTTCGCTCGCCATGCCGACCGTACATGTATTTATTGTCACACGTTAATTGGCATTTAATTAAGCGTCGAGCGTCGCCGCCGACGTTATTCCACGGTGAACGCTCGAGCAGCGCTGTCGACCATTGCGCGCATCAACAGCAAAAAAGTGAATCGCAATCCCATTCCCCGATTCGCATAAAAACAACAAAGGCATCAAAAGAATAAAGGACGACGCGACGCGCACTTGATTCAATTAACCGTCGCTGTAATTTCGAGCTAGCTAGCAGCAAGCCAGCCGCTGGACCGGTTTCGGTTATAAGCTTGGCTTTTGTTCACTGCATTCGGATGCTGGCCAAAAAATAGATGCTATCGGGCGGTAATCTAGGACGGCAAGCCAAGCCACGGATCATACGATCTTTTCATGCGCGGGTCGCGACCAATGTCTGGTTATATTGAGTAGAACGCAATAATATAGCCAACCACCACCACCACCGCTCGGAGCGAAGCGAGAGCACACCATCCTCGTCAGCAGCAGCAGCTGTCATCTGTGGGAGAGCGAAGAGCGAGCAGAGAGCGCTGGATGCGCGCCGTTTTCTGCGTCTCCATTTTTTTTTTCGCACTAGTCGCAGCCACTAAAGGGTCGCCGCTGGTCGCTGATCCGCTGATCGGTGGCTTAATCACCAGGGTCGGTCCACATCGGAAATCGGAGAGTACTTCCGATCACTTGGCCGCCGGCTGATACTTGGAAGGGAGTCCAGCATAGCAGAGCACGCACACACACACAGACATAACCATGTTGACGACCGTCCTGAACTTTGCCCAGCGCGTCGCCGAGATTTCTTTGCTCGGCGGCATCGAGATTGCATCAGTTGCCCTTATTGTCTACTACATATTCGCAAAGACGAGGTGAGTGTTCATGGGCTGCAGTGCCAATGGAAGCCAAATAAATCTCGCCTTGTGGGCACCGACCAACCCGCCTCAGCTCCCCCTCCTACTCCTCCGTAGTTTAAGTAACGCGACTGAGGAAGAAGCGCCGTTATTTTTAGACGCGCACTCGCAAGTTAACCAATGCATGCAAAATGAACCACAGTGAGACTTGCCTAAGTCAATGTTTTGAGTCTATCAAGGCAGCATAAGTCAGGACATGGAATATAATATTAGGAATAATAAATTCTCACTTTTTAAAAGGTAATTTACCAGATTAATGGTATGATTAGAGCTCTATTCTATCGTATTATTATTATAAACATTAAATAACGATTTTAAACATAAATTTTGCGAATCTTACCATACTATTTGGATCTTTAATTCAGAATTGAACTTAAAAAACTGTTTCTTTAACTAAAATCAGTATGAAATTCGTGTCTATTTTGATAAGATTGAATATAACATAAGGAATAATGAATTCTTACTTTTCAAAAGTTAATTTATCAGATAAATGGTATGATTAGAAGCCTATCCTATAATATTATTATTACGAAACTTGAGTAACGATTTTAAACATAAATTTGCGAATCTAACCAGAATAAAATCAATATGAATGTGAAATATGTGTCTCTTTTGATAAGAAGCGTTGAATTTCTGTTTTAAAGTTAAAATGTATTTTGTTTATATTTGTTCGCAGTTATTTACTGATCTTATAAATAAAATAATCAAGATTTAATAAATAGATTTGACAATGACATTGTCTTATCTTTTTTCTACAAATAATTAGTAAAGGTATGTACGTCATTCTTTGATTTAGATTTCAGTTAGCAAGTTTCCACTGTGGATATGCTTTGTTTTGTTATTGGTCGCACAGGTGGTTGCCTCTCCAATGGCCATGACTCACGGCCCTTTGTCTACTTACGCATGCGTTTGGGCCTCCATAGTGTTGAAATGTACATTTCCGCCTGTCATCCACGTGTTAATGGGACAGATTCAGACTAGGGGGAGGCTGAGTCCTAGGGTCATCTGTTTGGTGACGTCAATCGTGTTTTTGTTTACCTTAAACTAACTAACTGACACTTTCTTCCGAGCGCCCAGCCAAGCTCCCACACCCAGGCAGGTCTCTGCGAGGCGCAATTGCCGATGTTGCACTCGAAGAGATAACAAGCTAAACCCCCCACACACCCACCCGACTTGGCCCGCAAATCATTCTTGGCAACAATTATCGGTGCGATTGCCGGCTGTTAAATTTGCACCCAATTATCTGATTAAGATTTAACCATAGCCATTTCCGTAATCTCGCTGGATTTCGACCAGCTTCGGGCCACAAAGAAAGTGGGCCCCCCATCTCGTATAGGCCATAAATTCCTTATTCGGCCTAGACCCCTAAATAACAAGGTTGATTAATTGTCAGAGAGGAACAGGCGGACCCCCGAGAAGACTAAAATATAATACATTCGAGTGGCTTAGCCCGCTGAAATTTTCCACAGCTTGAGATGATCGTTGAGAGCACTCGGAGATTATTACTCAGATTGTACAATGGTGTGATTAATTCCCTGTTCAGGTTATGCTTTTAGCTTCGCTTAAGGTTTTATTTAATATATGTTTGTGAGTAGATAAGGTATCTTAAGGAAAACTAATTACATATTAACAATGTAGTCCTCTCATCGAGTAAGTTTTAACGTAATAACACAAATGTTCAACTTCAGATGGATCCTCAGA
>JAEIIH010010458.1:0-12487 GCA_018904745.1 Drosophila orosa
AAAATATCGACAGCCTTTCTCTATATATTTATGACCTCCGAACGAGATAAAAACAGGCATTCTTTTTCCCATAATAGACTCTAATAATTTATTGATTTCCTTTTAAAAAGGCTGTGCTATGCCATATAGCCAGGCTGCCTGCTATTGACCCAAAATTAATCTGCACAGAATTATCGCAAATAAGGAGGGGAGAAATGGCTTGGACAGGAAAGGCGACAGGCTTCGGGACTTAACTTCTCATTATGCAAGTATGTCCTGGCCTGGCCTGTCCTGTCCTCCTGCCTGTGTGTGTATATATTACTTCTGCCTGGCTGCTTTAATTCGCTGACTTTAGTGGGGCTTATTTTTTCTTCTCCATGAAGAGTAGGTAGTAGTAAGTATTTTGTGAGCTGCCTTTCGGCCTTTTTCCAGTTCTCAGGCGGAGGCTGAGGCTGAGGCTGAGGCTCCCTGCTTGAGCGCATTTCCAGCCTTTGAAGTTAATCCTACATGCGAGCACTATATATGTTTGTGACCTGGGCCCAGACTAGGCCTCCTTGTATAATTGTGTTTTAGCATTTAACTTTGGCTCCTATTCCAGTGCTCGCTTTTGCCAATTTTGGTATGCGAGTGCCTCTCCCTCTCTCTTTCTTTGGGCCATTGTTTGCCTAATTTTCAGGCCCTGGGGATAGGCAGGGGGAAACGCAAAAGCCTTAATGCCAAATTGGGTGATAGATGATTTCAGGCAAAGAATGAGTTCAACTTGGGTCTTTCAATTAGTCAGTCCCAAAAGAAAAATGGTAGGAAAAGTTCAAAGGGGCCCCGGCCACCTTTAATAATAATATTTCCCTCAACTTAAAAGCCAGAATACTGCCAACAGTAATTACCACTTGAGAGCACAAATGGTTATGTGTATCTCTTGGATTATTTATCTTGGCGGAACAACACATTCACTGTGTGTGTCGTCTTTAGCCATATGGATATGTTTTTATAGAGACAAAGACCACAGCAGCAGCAGCAGCAGCAGCAGCTGTTACATTTGGCAGACTCTCTGCGCCTGCAGGTAATTTATCTAATAAAATTATTATTACCATATATTATAATAAATGAGGCTTAATAAGTAGGCCAAGATATATAGCAGGAGGAGCAGCACTGTCTTCCCCAGTGAAATGGAGAGATTTGCCAGGGTGATGTTTCCTTTCCCGCCCCCGAAGATGCCTGCCGGTCACGTGCCGCTTTCGCAATTTGTGGCGGCGGCGGAGACGGCGGCTTCTCGTTGGAAACCAAAAACCGCACAAATGTCTCCACATCGCTCTCTTTCGGGGTAACACCGAAAATAGCTAAACAATTTGAAAAGATGTCGCACAATTTGACGACACAAACACAGGGGGGCAGAGAGACTCCGGAGGATGAGGCGACTGAGCGTCGAACAACGATGTAGACGAGACAAACGACAAGGCGACGGCGCATTTGAAATGCAAAATAGGCAACACCGAAAGACACGCCTCCATTTTTGGAGCGATACAGTTGTTGGTGGAGCAACAATCGTGGTGGCAGGGGTATGAAAAACAGGGAAATGTTGGTAAATTAGAGTTAATTAAGGAAGATAAATATATTAAAAACAGATGGAGGTTGTTTTAAATATTTTTTGGTACTTATTAAACTTGAAACATATATTTTAAAGCAAAAAATAAATCATTCGAGGTCTACAATCAATAAAAATGTAAAGGAAATTGTGTCTACAAATTTGTAATGACATTTTGGATAAGTTTTCTGTTGATTTTATAATTTTTGTAATTTGTTTGGTAATTTTGATATCTTATTTCAATGATATTAGTTAGTAAAAAAAAATCATTTTGGAAAATTATGGTTAATACAGTTAAAACTACAATTTTAAACCTTTTACAATTTTTAAAAATATTTTGTAATAATTATTGGACTTTCAAAATAAGCTCTAGAGCTGAATAAACATCTTGGGGCCTCTCAAAATATTTTAAATGCTATGAAAAAGTTTACGACATAAATTAAAACCAAACAGGGAATGCATTTGTGACCAATGAGTAGATATTTAATTTATATTCAATCTTTAGCGACTTCTCCATTGATTTTTATCATCTAACCGTCAAAATATGTAATGATTCTTTACCTCTAACAACTTAACCTTATTGCTGCTTTCCTTTTTCAAGCATTATGTCGCAACCCCAAGCCCCTCGAAAAGGTGAGCCTACAAATTGCTTCATTTGACCAACAAACCAACTCCCTAAAACCCCCTTAATAAAAAGGGTACAAAACTAAAGCCAAAGCCAACAAATATTTATGTTAAATTTGATGTTGTACAACGACTAAAATGGGAGCACACACAGCACCAACACACACAATTGAAATGGCGCTTAATTTTTTATGACCATCGCAAACACTCAAGCCAAACAGGCTAACCACAACAACGACGACGATGGCGGCAACTACATGAGTATCCTTGACACGGGGAGGGTTCCCAAAACAAAAAAAAAGGAAGAAAAAAAATGTTTTCTGCTTTTTTTTTATTTCCTTCGGCTGCGGGAAATTCTTTTCTAACCGCTACAATTTTGCGGTTTGTAAAACTTTTGGCCCTCCCTCCCTTTCTTGTTTTCTCTCCTTTTTTTTTGTTTTCTGGGTGCTTTGTTTTGGGGGTTTGTTTGCCTTATTCCCTCTGTCTCTCTGCCTTTTTCACTTGTTTTCCATTATTTTGTTTGCATTTGAATTGAAAATTAGTATTTTGGGCACTTTAACTTGGACCTGGGACCCCCGAAAGCTACTGCTAATTTATCATGCAATATTCTACGAGAGGCTTTCACTTTCCACTTTCCTTTTGGCTTCGTAAGGGTTTTTCCATTGGCAAGTGTTTGTTTAGGTTTTTCTTACATAATTTTATTTATGACATGTTTGATTGGGTCCTTCCACCTTCTACACTTTTTAAAAGTCCATGGAGAGGAAGACAAACAGTTTCGAAATCTTTATAAATGGCCGTCGCGACCGGACCTGAGTTCGTGGAATTTTATGCCAGGACATGACTCAATTGCAGTCAAGTCGCTCACTCAATTTGCCAGGCAACAGAACTGAACAGAACATAACTTTACAATGTAATAAAGTCCGGGAGCCGACGTGCCACTCAGCAAACAAAAATAAACACGAAACAGAAGTACCTCCTCTCTGCCACCCAGTTTATCCCTGAAACCCAAAAGGTAGACAACGCCGTCGAGGATGGAGCCTGTGTGCAGACAACGTCGACAACGACAACTAATGAGTTCCTAATTTAAATAAATTTCTACTCATAAATTAAAAACTAAGAGACAAGGACAGTACAGAATGTGTGTGTTGGAGTTGCTGGGCATAGGGGAAGAGGGATAGTCGTCTGGCTGTCAATTCTCTCGGGGGGCATGGAACGGTCTTAAATGGCTTTAAATGTGATAAAGTTAAGCTAGGGATTTGTACAGAGGAGGAAATATATTTTTAATGATTTATTGCGGATAGTTTGTTAAAAGGAAATCATTTATATTGAGCTTCCTAACTAAATAAACTTTAATAAAATGTTGGGAAATTAAAATATGATGATAACATAAATTCTATACCTTAAGGTTTCCAGAAAATATAGAAAATATATTAAAGCATTAGAGAATAAGCTTATTTTTTAGTAAAATAAAATATTCCCTTAATAAGCAAGTAAATCCCAACAATCCCCCTAGAAGTTAAGTATCCATAATCAATTTATATTTTATGCAATCTTAATTCAAACTCCTCATTAGTCAGTCCCAGTTTAGCCCTCCTTAGAGCTTTCTTTCTGCCAAAATCCTCCATAACAATTTCAATTATTCCACCAATAAGGCCTGGCTTCCATTATAAAGTCAATCGTCAGTCAATTTTTGTCCCCTTTGGTTCTGCTTCTGCTTCTACCTTCAAACTCATTATCCTGCAATGACCAAAAGTATTTACAAATTTTGTTAGAGGCCAAGAAGCCAGCATAGCTCTTTATGAGTTTCCAATGGGAAGACGAAGACGATGGCCAACGAGGCCCGCATAACCACATAAATCAGTTTCTAGCCCCGCTAAATGCCGTGACAGGAGCTCCCAGCGAAAAGGAGCTGCAAAGGCAATTCAAAAACAAAACCAAAACCGAAACCGAAACCAAGAAACGTAGATATGTACGTAAAGAGGTGGAGGAGTGGGCTGGCTCTCTGTGTGTGAGGAAAAACTTTGGCGCATACCAAAAGTCAATGAGCCATTGAACGATCGATCGGTAGATATAGCAGAGGAGCAGTCAGCCCAAGATGGTCATCTCTGGCTCTCCGACTCCGACTTCGACTCTGTGCACATTTTTGCTACGCCGCATTTTTAGCCAATTTAAAAAGTCTAATTTAAGCAGGCAACCCGGCGGCATTCGCCACGCACGTAAAAGTAAACGTAAACGTAAGCCCGTTGAGGTGAGAGGTGAGAGGGGCTGCGCAAAGGATTGATCTGGTCTGGCTAATTTTGAGCACGTACGCATATAAATTTCATCAAAATTCCGCAGGAATAAACGTTTAAAACTCGCGCGAAAAAAAAGGACTTGCTGCGAACAAAAAAATTCATATTAAATTATGGCGAACGAAAAGGGAATTTTATTTTATTTTGGTAAAGGAATCTTTTCAGCTGGTTTTTATTCTGTTGTTTGTTGCTGTTGTCTGTCTGGTCTTTGTTTTTGTCACTGAACGCATAATAAACATGTTTATTAACATTTTTCGCTGGCTGCCAGGCAAATACAATAAATTAAGAGCGGAGGCCAGGCGACAGCTTGCAACATGTTGCACGCAACATTCATCAGCACCCGGCAGGGGCAGTCCCCAAAAAGTGAAGCAAATAAAATACGAAAAAAATAACACAGTTGAGAGAGAGGGGGAAAAATGAAATAATTATTTTCGGGTTCTGCGTAAATTGAGGAATTTCTCAGGAAAGAAAAAGGGAAAGAAGGGAGTAAAGGACAAAGGAATGCTTTTGGTTATATTTTTTGGTTTGGAAGAGAAAAAAGTATATTATGCTTTAACCATTTATAATTTTAAGGAATTTTTTGAAAGTCATATAAAAAGCTTTTATTGGAAATTTAAGTCTGTTCCAACAAATGTTTAAAGGTACAAGCACAGCTTCTTTAAAGTTATCAAAACCCTCTTCTTTTTTTCTTCCTACTTCCATTTAAATAATAATTTATACAAAAACCACACAATTTACCATAATTAATTTTCGAAAAAACCCACAAAAATCTCTTTCAATTTCCCCATTCAAAAATACCTTCTTGCCACATTTACCACCGAAAAAAATGCAAATTAAAATGGTAATTTTCCTGCATGGCCTCTTTTTAATTCCCCAGCTGAATGATCCTGGCTCGGGGGCATTGCCGACTTGATTTAAAGGCCACTCGATACAACTTCGGGCCGTTCATTAAATGCACTTTATAGGGCGGCCGGCCGAAGCCGATCGTCGCTTTTTGCATTAATTTCACATGCAATTTACGCTGATTTATTTGATCTGGTGTTCTGTAGAGTCTTGGTCTCCATTTTTCCCCCATCCGCCCCTGCACCATGCTGTCTGTTTGTCACTCAGCTCGGGGGATCTTGAACCCGCTTCCTAAATTGGCTGCGGCCACAAAGGAAAGACTCCTCCGTTCGCCTCGGCTGCCTGTTGATTTGATCGATTTGTGTTGATTGCCTGTCAGGGGCCGATACAATGGCTTCTGGGCAGGAGGAGAGCACCAGAGGAGGCGGCTCTTGTTAGGTGTCAGTTGGGGCAGTCAAGTGTTAAATATATATATGCACAGGGGCAAAGGCACTGGCAGGAGGCACCACGGAGTTTATGTTAACTAAAAGTGCATAAAATCCGCAAAAGGAGAAGCCCAGACCGACGCTTGTGTCAGTTAGCCAGTCAGCCAGTCCGGCAGTCAGTCAGTCAGTCAGTCAGTCACTTCAGTCACTCATTCAATTCATTCACTCGGCTTTTATGCAGAATTGATGATGGCCAAGGTTTTCGCCTCGCTTTTCTTTTCTTGGTAACTGATATTTGGGCTTGGCCTTTAAGCTTTGAGCACATTTTGGTTAATATTCCAGCTGCTTCCTTGATTGAAATAAACTTTAGTTAATGGAGTTCATTTCCTCTTTGACTTTATCTCCATTTTAAAGGTTGCTTAGTCACTGAGCTGTATCCTCCTAGCTTCATCTCTCTATTTCTTAATGCAATTTCTTTACTCTTTGCTTGTTGCTTACTTCAATTCTATATTGTATATATCTTTGAGCTGTGTTATCATTCTAACGTAATCTTAATCACTTTGCCCAATGTTCATTCATCCACATCATCAATTTCCCTCTCTTTGGCTCTTCCTGGCCAAAAAGGAGACTTCAACTACGGATGGATTGGCCTGAAGATGTCTTGAGTTCTTTTTGAGGGTCTCTCTGCCCTGCACTTTTCCGCTTTTCTTCACCATTTTCCCTCAACTGTGTGTGTTTGTGTGTGCTTTGTGTTTCTACATTTGCTTTTTATGCCGCTCCAAATAGGGAACTTTCTGCCGCCTTTATCAGATTTTTGCCAGTTGAAAGATCTGCTGTAAAAATCACTCCCGCAACTCTGGCAATTTTCCTCTCCCCTTTTGCTTTCCCACTTGCATTTCAATCTATTTTCCACGCGCGTGCTTTCTCGGTTTCCTTTCGGCTGCCGATGCATCAGTCAGTCAGCCAGCCAGTCAGTCAGTCAGTCAGTCGACTGACAACGCCCAGAACTTCACCTCTGGTCAAAGAAACAGCATTTGCTACTTAATAGTTGGCTGTTGCTGTTGTTATCGCTTCGCAATCTGCCAGTTTCGACCCCTTATGGGCCAAGTTAGTTAGCCGGATGGATGGAGGAAGGGAAGTAGGTGGGACAGGAGGATTCCCCTCTCGGTTGGCCATATTAAAAATGTATATAAAACTCTTAAACAAACCTTCCTTCAGCCGAATCTAGCTGAGATGGTCAATGGTCAATGGTTGACTATGCCCCCTGCACTCCCTTTGTGTGCACTGCGAAATATTTTGTAGAAAATAAATATATATCGTTTTATATTTATCAAAATAATTATTGTAAAATGTATATTATAATATTGTAATATCTAAATATTAAAAAATATATATGAAAGATAATAATCAATTAATTAAAAGATAGACCTTTGGTAGAATATTTGTTAAAATGCCACTTGGGAATCATAAGTTCCAGTTATGTTTTTAACTAAGAGTTTAATTCTTAGAAAAAGTTGGGTGATATTTAATTGTATGTACATTTATTACTAATAATAATAATAAATTATTAGCAAATATATTATATTATTTAAAACAAAACTTGAAGGAACCTCAAAGATGGTAATCTTTTTTTAACGATTTTATCCCCTTTTAGGACCTCTTTTAATCCCCATTCCCCATTTCTCTCAGTGCCTAGTTGCTCCTGCTGATCCACCTCCTACTTCTGTTGCTGCTGGTCCCTGCTGGTTCTTTATAGATTTCAATAATAGATTTTTCGAGTCGGTTTCCTTCGGTTGCGTTACTTGTCTGCATTGCCGCCGCGCTGCCTGGGCAGCCTGGCCTGTGCCCTGCCTGTGCCTTGCCTGCAATTTTCGTTCATTCGGCGTGCAAAATTGTTTTTCCTCGTTGGCTGCTATTTTTCTGTAGGTTTATTTTGTTCCTGTATTTTTTTTTTATATATATATATTTTTTTTTTGCTGCTGCCATTGGCCATGAACCCGCTGACGGCTCTTGTGGCTCTTTGCTCCCGGGCTCTCTTTCTAATGTGTTTCTTTTGTTTCGTTTTTGGTTTTTTCGGTCGCAATGCAGCTGCTGCTGCCGCTGCTGCTGCTGCTGTGCGTTGAACCTTTTGGCCAATTGCAATTGTTTCAGTTGCAAGTTGTTCTTGCTGTTGATGTTGCCACAATTCGTTCGCAGCGTTGTTGCTTGTTGTCCACTTAAAGTGCCACATTTGGTAGAGCGAAAATTGCAGAATGCAGAATGCATGAGGTCAAGCGCATAGCACAGAAGGGGGGAAACCCTTGCGGAAATTGCGAAAAACCCTCATTTGTGCGAAAAGCTGTTCATGGCAATGACTCCGCCGAATCGATGAGTTGGTTCTTGGCTTTAATGGTTATTTAGGGGGAATTTATATAGCTATCGATTTGGTAATCGAGAAATGATGAGGGTTCGCTAGATGGGTTTTTAGGGAAAACAATTGCATTCTCAGGCGATTATTATCAATGGTAATCGGTTAACAAGAAGCCAATAAAATCGTTAAATCGGGTATCGTTTAAATAACAAAGAAAAGGTTGAATTAATTATAAGCTGAACTGGAAAAACTCAGAGATGCAAGAAATATTAAGAAAAAAGTTTTATAATCTATGTAAATGTATTTTATTTATTTTTTCTGTTGGTTTTATAACCACAAATTGCTTAAAGCTTCGTTAAAGATAATCAGAATCATAAAATTCACTTGATTAAAAAAGTTTTGTTATCTCAAAAATATATATTTTCATAGCCAGAGGCTACTTATACTTCCCTTGCGCTTCCACTTAAAGTTCCTGCTCCTTCGTTTTTATAATTCCCTTTAAATAAAAATTAATTGCTTGGAAAATTGGTAATAAGCGGAAAGTGCGTGTCGCCGAGAAGAACATCAAAAGGCAACTAACCAGAGATTAAGATAGTTTTCTCAGACAAGGATGTGTGTGTGGGATGCTCCTGCAGCGCAACTTTTTCCACAGATTGAGATTAACAAGTGCAGAAGGAGGTGGCGGAGGGTGCCAGGTGAGAGGCCTTGTAAGGAACATCTAGCTCGAGGTTACGTTTACTAAGTGTGAATTTGGTGTCATCAGTGGGGAAAAATCAGCAAGGGAAACTTCAAGAGGGGGAAAAAAGAGGGTCACAGACAAAAGTCAACGGAAATGTGCGAGTTTCGCTTGGGGCGCAACTAAAATTGGCAATGAAAATAAGCGTAGATTACGACTGCAGGAGGGATGGAGACTCACACTGAGTCGCAGACTGACTCGGAGTCAAGTTCTCCTGGCCATCATCAAGCGAAACCCATCAACGTGTAATGAGAAAAAGTTAACTCGCTTCCAGGCATTCGCCGTTCGCTGTTGTTGTTGTTTCTGTGTGCCCCGGCGTGTGTCTCTGATTATATCACTGCTGCCATGGATCCCCCTGACTTCAGTCCGGGTGTGAGGGTCATTATCTGGCCCGTGGATGCCAATGGACACATGCTGGTCACTCTGCGATGGGCTAAATGCTTCTATTTAAGTTGTAAAATTTAAAGGCAACTCATAAACCTAAACGCGAGAAGTGTAAGATGCCGGATAAAGTCATTTTTGGGAATGATTTCAATGGGTTTTCAAGGGTTTTAGGAGTTTGAAAACATTGCAAACTTGAACTTTGTTTTAAAGGGAGATTTTTGAGGGAGAAAAAGTAAGGGGAGTTGGGAAAATGTTAGAATAAAACACACTAAAGGGACTGGAATGTATATAATTGGTATTAAAAGAGCTAAAAAGTAAGCATTTATTTATTGTTTTATTTTATTTTATATATTTCTTTATAATTCCCCCAAAAACAAACCTCCAATTTCCTCGCTCATTACTTCTTACCTTCAATTGACTTTCAGTTTCGTAACCCAGAAAACCAAAACCTTACATAACCTGAGGGTACCATTAACCCAAAGAAAAAGAAATCAATTAGGCACAGTTTCCAGCTCACATCATTAATAATTTTTTTTTTGGGGCAAACACGTCATGAAGTGCCAGAAAATGTGTCAAAAATTGGGTTTTAAAGCGGACAACATTAGAGTATAATTAACACGCCCTTTTTCGGGGAGTGTTCAGTATAAACTTTGCCTGGTTTTTTTTTCTGGCAAACTTTTGTAATGCAAATGAGATTGTAAACAGGCGCTGTGGTTGGTGTGTGAAATTTATCGTATCGTTTTTGGGTCCAAATAATTCGCAGCTGGAGGTCCACCCACATGCACTATGTGTCCATGAGTTCCAATTTGATTTCACGCTGCGCTGCATCACTCATACGCCCCATACTCACCTCTTTTATGAAACCTCACACACAAAAACCGCATACAACAAATTGCCATCACCTAATGGTATGCAAATTATGAAAATTAGCCTTAGTTTTGTATACAGAAATCAACTTTATATAACTCGTAAATAACTCATTTTCTTGTTATCTTTCTCTCTCGTTGCAGGTATGTTTTGGCTTTAGAGTTATCTGCCTGAAATATCGGAATTACTGATGCCCAAGTGAGTTTTGAATTGGGTTTTAATGCGATTTGCATGAATTATGGTTACGAGCTTGCCCAGAAGCGTGGGTGTGGCATCTCTCTGTCTCTCAGTGTTGTGACATGTTATGATGTTGTGAGCAATCCAATTTGGTTTCGGTTTACGCCATAAATCAGAGAGGTTATAGAGGGAAAGAGAGTGAAGTGAAAAATATGGGGAAATGGGCAATTTGAATAAATACAGAAAAGAGTTATTAGTGGGGAAGTAATTAAGGCGAGTAAGTAAGTAGTTAGGAAGTTATAAGGAAATTAATTGCTTATCCCATAAATATGATGGAGATATATATTTCTAGTAAATTTTTCCTTGAGAACTTATACCAGAACACCTCTAATAATACATTTTAAATTGTTAAGCTTACAATTCCCTAGATAAATCCTTAAATCCCGACAAGTTTACACCTTAAAAATCCTTCCATAACTAACCATTTATCTCTCAACTGCTGTAACTCAGACATATCTCTCTTTTTCGAAAAATTCCATTAACTGGTGATTAACCAAAGTCAAAGAGAAACCCACAGCATTTGCTTCACACGCCTCTATCAAATGTCTGACTTGGAGGAGCCAGCAAACTCCTCCTGGCTTCTCCGCAGCCAAAGTCTTAATGATGTTCAGATTAATGTTTGCACCACAGAGGAAAACTGAGGCAACATCGCTTCGGGCGAGACAATTTCCACCGCAAAATCAACGGCGGCAACGGCGTCGGAAAACTGGAAACCAAATCAGCCACAAAGCAACGCCTTTTGTGCCAAAAACCGAAACTTGAACTATTTATTACCAACATCACTTGGGGGCTGACGGAGCTAACTGACTGACTGACTGACTGTCTGTCTGAATGTCTGACTGAGTGGATATTCAAATGCATTAGCTCCAAATGTCAGATATGACAGCTGCTGCTCTTTTGGCTATCCTTTGGCTATGCCTTTCTGTGAAATGTTTCAGGAGTTGAAGTTTGAGAGAGTTTGAAAGTCCCACAGCCTTCATTTGCGTCAAAATGTTTGTTCGAGAAGCTGCCTCTGCCTGTCGACTGCAGTGGTTACAGTGAGAGAAATTGGTTAAAAAATGGTTAATTAATATAAGATATTTATGCAATTTAAGATGACTAAAAATTGCTTTATATTGATACTTTATAGATATTCTAAAGTTGTGAAATGTGTGCAATAAATCGATACCAGATATTGAATATATTGCCGTCTCAGTTAATACTATCTTAGGCTTAAAAGGCTTTACGTGCACATTTAGCTTAACAAAAAACGATACAAACTCTATTTTAATTCCCCTAAAAACTTATACAATATTTTCTCCAGTGCCAAACGATATTATTTCCATTTCCCATACCCTTTACCTTTGTCTAACTGCTGCTTGTAGCCAAATTAGCGCCCCTGGCTGCCCTGACATTGAAAAGGGTCTAATGGGTCGCGTCGCCTCGGTGTCTGAAACTTAAGCCAGTTCGCTGTTAATGATCCAGAGAGCTGCTTAATCGATTTATGATGTCGGCGGGGAAATTAAATGGGTCTGTGACTCTGCGGAGATAAGGTAAAAAACGGTAGCCAAAGTAAAAAACAAAGCCCGAGACACAGAAACAAACTTTAAGACGCCACCCAAGATGACAGGCTGCGTGCTGATAAGAAGAAGGAAAGTCAACTGATGAAGGAAGGGCCTTCGAAGGGGGGAAAATAACTTTAAAAACTATTTCCCAGCAGCAGCAGCAGCAGCCTGTCTGCACTCTCTGGAGTCACAAAGTAGCGTGAAATAACAATAAACAAGAAATAATCATGTTGCACGAGGCAAAGAAGTTGCAGTCGGTGCTCCGCTTTTCCACTCCCACAAGAAGCCAATCATGTGTAAGATGGCAGGAAGACGCTGTCTGTCTGTCTTCTGGCTGGCTGGCTGGCATCTTCTTTCGCCAACTATTTGGCCCAGAACCCAGAAGGGAGCAGCATCAGCATCAGTCGGAAAAGCTATGAAAATCTCTGGAGGTGCGGCAATGAAGTTGTCTTCGTTGTCGATGAGGCGGCGCCTTCAAGATGTCAACGAAAGTGAAGCTGGGAAAGCTGAACTTTTGGCAAGTGAAAAGCGAAAGGAGTCAGCTTGTCGCCAAATATTAAATACAAGTTTTTCACAAACAAATTTGTTGGCAAAGGGAAATATTGTTAATTGACAAATGAGAAAG
>JAEIIH010010461.1:0-22407 GCA_018904745.1 Drosophila orosa
TAGTCTGCTATATGTATTAAATTGCCTTTATTTTTTTTTATGACTACACTGAAAATGTTACTATTTTCGGCTGTTTCTTTAACTTTCCTATGAATAATAAATTATGAAACATATTATTTGGTATTTAAATAAAATAATTATTAGTTTACCTCTTTGATATTCACATAAAACATTTTTAAACTTACCTACTTTAATGTCTTCTTGATTCTTAAAGACTATTTATGAAAATCAAAAGATAAAATATATAAAAAAGCAAATAAAAGAATGACTGCCACTATTATTGATCCCAGAGTTTGCTAACAATTTAATCGCATGTCGAAATAAGCTATTACTCAGCCTCGGCCAGTGGAATTTCGCATGGCATTGTAAATGTTCTTAAACCTTAAAAAAACACAACCCAAAACTGCAGTGCCTTGCCAGCAAACATCTAAAATTCCTTCTATAAAATTTGTACAAGAAATCAATGAAAACACCTTCATTATCAGTATTTGTTTATCAGTTTTTGGGGCTAGATACCGGCTTTTAAAGAGTTATTATTATATTGCCAGCGATGATTCACTGCCGGGTCAGCAACAACAAACACAGGGAACGCTCTCTCATTGGCTCTGCCTCTGCCATAGCTTTTTCGAACTTCGATTTCACAACGACCGGGTATAAAAGGCCCTCCCGTTGGGCAGAGCTCCTCAGTTCGTGACAACCGGCCGCATTCGCTTCACAGGCTTTGCCCGCCGAAGACTGCAACTCAGCAAACCAAGAACCAACAACGTGTTACCCGCCAACTAAATCAACTCCAACCTCAAACACATACACACAGCCATGGCCACGCCAATTCAGATGACCAACGAGCAGCTCCACCAGCTGATCGAGGCTGTGCGGGCATCCGCCGTGAGCGCTGCCGGTAACGCGGCAGCCGTCGCCGGAGGAGCCGATGGCCCCAACTCGAAGACCAAGGGCAGCTTCTCGGCGTGCACACACAGATTCGGCGGTACCCGCAGCTATGACGATGTGGAGGAGTTCATCACCAGCATTGTGACCTACAAGGAGCTGGAGAACATCAGCGATGAGAACGCCCTCAAGGGGCTCTCACTGCTCTTCTACGGCCTGGCCTCCACCTGGTGGCAGGGCGTCCGCAAGGAGGCCCCCACCTGGAACGATGCCATCGCCCTCATTAGGGAGCATTTCTCGCCCACCAAGCCCGCCTACCAGGTCTACATGGAGTTCTTCGAGAAGAAGCAGGAGGATTCTGACCCCATCGATACCTTTGTGGTCCACAAGCGCGCCCTACTGGCCCAGCTGCCCGACGACCGTCACGACGAGGAGACGGAACTGGACCTGGCCTATGGGCTGCTGAACATCAAGTACCGCAAGCACATCTCCCGCCAGAGCGTCGCCACCTTCAAGGATCTGCTCGAACAGGGCAGGATCATTGAGCACAACAACCAGGAGGACGAGGAACTGGCGGCCCACTCGAAGAACGCCCGCGGCTCCAAACGCACCACCCGCTGCACCTACTGCAACTTCCGGGGTCACACCTTTGAGAATTGCCGCAAGAGGACGCGGGAGCGCGACGAGAACAACGACGATTAAGTGGCCAACAACACAAAAGCCCACAAAAGCGAAGAAGAGAGTAGTGGCCTCCTCTTCGTCATCATCATAGAACTTTTCGTCGCCACACTGGCCGTTCAACGTCAGAGAGAGCCCAACATCCGGAGGAAGCGAGAGCGACAGCAGTATCTACAGCAGAAACAGCAGCAACTTGTTCGACGACAGCTGGAAAATACCGCCCGCAACCGCACCTTCTCCATACTCACTGACAAATGGCGAGCCGGTAAGCCTCGACTAGCTTCTGCCACCTACAAATCCACGCAGCTTCCACTACTCAACCTACTGTGGAAGCGGCTCCATCAGCACACATCGCCACGCCGCCCTGCGGCTGACTTGGCACAGAACGCCAACTCCCCGCCAGCAATTATTTCAATTGCACCATTGATTTTGAACTATTTGAACTTCAACAAGCAACGCAACCGAGAATGTCAGGCGGGGGGCGGCTGAGGAACAGGCGTTTCGTCCAGAAGTTTGGGGATTCTCAATCTTTGTGATTGAAGTTCGTGGGCCCAAAGGTGAGGTTTGTTGCTCGAGGCGAAAGCTTCGGGTGATTAAATCGCACTCTGCCTGCGGATTTCATGATCTTTGATTGAGTCCCCCGAATGGATGTTGTCTGATCTTCAGTCGCCCCCCTTCACCTGATTATTCTCACAACCGCCGCCTCCACCTTGTGCCGTTCAGCGAAAGATCAGCGATTGGATGCCAGGAGATGTCATCACTATATAATCAACAGTGTAGGGATAACTTCTTCGGTGACCGTTTTCGTTGCATTTTTTGCCTGATTCTGGTCCTTTTTTGAAGGTGGCAAAAAACCCCCCGCCCGGCGATCGCCTGCTTAGATCCTTTTGTACGTTACATCGACAGCCTCGCGTGGTGGTGGCCCCCAGTTTCCGGTTGGAGCTTCGGCCCCTTCCGGTTCCCGGGAGCCGCTGCCTCGCGCGGTGTCTCTGGTGCGAGTGGAGCTACAGCGGGCGTGATTCGGGCAAAAAACCTAAATTTCCTTTGGAAATTTAAAAACCAAACAATCCAATTTTGACTTTTGTCAAAATACATTCGGAACACATCGCACTACGATGGCTCCCGATTCGCCATCCGTGCGGTTGGCACGTCAAAACTGTCACCCAAAGGATTACGGGTGTAGGGCTGTATATCATTTCACCCCTGCGATCCTGTGACAAGCTTCAGGCACGCCAGCACCCTCCACGTCGCGCCTACGGCGTGACCACCGGGGTTGAGACTCGTCACAGCCGCGCCCCTCCAGCCGCCAGCGACTCTCTCCGCCCCCCCACCAGCAAACCGGCTTCTTGCGCAGATGACATAGGCGCGTTTAGCCATCCGACTCGGGTACTCCACTCCCGGACCATGGTGACCAGGCTCGTGCAGTGCGCCATCAACTGGAGACTTGGCCACAGACACAGCATGAGCTTCGCCCGCTCTCCCCACAACCCGAAAACAACCGTGGGGGCCTATTGATGACCGCAAGAGGCTGCGGTAAAGCTAAAACAAACAATCATGAAAGACTGAACTCAATTAAAACCACAAACTCAAAACCACAAAAACTATGAAATTCTTTCTTTTGGGGTGGGAAATGGGGGACATTCTTTTTCAGCTACTTTCTTTTCAGGGCAAGACCAAAAAATGTATAGTAAAATCCAAACAAGGCTTGATTTGTGAGATTAATAATTAAATTTGAATTAAACAAGAAAGAAAGTAAATTCGGGAAGCTAAAATTTGTATACCCTTCAACCTTGCACTTTGATCCAGGGACCGAGATCAAAATCGATCATAACTTAGCCAAAAATAGATTATTTTCAATTCGGAAAGCTGTTCTGTGTTAGTTTTTATTAGGTTAATAAATCAGCGTACTGAATTTAACATTTAAAGTTTCGAACATTTTTTCGAATTTTTGACAATTTTAATGATGTAACCCCTTAAAAAATTTTGAAAAATTGACTAGAAATTTTTTTTCTAGCTGCCATTGCAGATCAACGCAATTTTTGATGCTGATCAAGAATATATATGGTTTATACGGTCGGAAGTGACTCCTTCAGCAATGATCACCAAGAAACCTAGTTAAAAATCAGAAATTATGAAGTTTTTAATTATCTAATTTCGATTAAAATTGTATCTATAATTTTAAAATAAATATTTAATTTAAATAAATAGTCAAATATACCCAGAACAGCTTTTAATGGGTAGCGAAAAATACCATAACACCACAACAACAAAACATAAATAAACACGGAACCTCAATGCGGCGGAAATGGAAGTGTGGCCAGACTTTCAATTACCCCGTAAATCCAGTATTATTTATTTCTAGTGTTATTTTTACACGCTTAAAATTGGCATATGCAAGCACAGAGACAACTACAGATGAAACTAACACTCTAGGTTAACCTAAAAACATTTAAAGAATATTTTTAGACCCGTTTCATTAAGAGATGTACCATTAAAATTAAATTATGGACATTTTCTTCCGCTTGGCGCTAGTCCCAAGTTGGTTCGGGGCCGGCTGGTCACACTGGCGCAAAATAATAATATTTCCTAATCAATATTACCTGATATCAACAACTGATGCACAAAACACACCGTCTCACCGACAGCCAATACATGGAGGTCGAGGGCCTATTGCAGGTGAGTGAAAAAACCATATTCGCAGCCCTTTTCGCGTTGTCTGATGGCCGCTAACACGCCCTTTCTTTTCGCCCCGCCGCCCCGTCGCCACCACTCCACCCACTCGACTTGAAAAACCTGGCCAAAAAAAAAAAAAAAAACACTCACACAACCGCACTTGCATTCGCAATCTCGAATTCTCGAATTGGTGAACAGGCCATGGACATGCCCACCAGCCACGATCCGGAGGCGGACCTCGAGCCGGAGTCGACGTCGCTGTGCCGATTGAGCCGCTACAACGTGACCAACCTGTACGAGGGGCCAGCGGGCGGAGGGGCCAGTGGGGCTCCGGCGGGCCGCCAGCGCTGCTATACAATGCCCCATGTGCCACCGCCAGCGCCGCCCTCCACGCCCACGCTGCTGACGAGTGGCAGCAATAGCAACAGCAATAGCAACGGCAACTGCAGCTCCTCCGTGTCCGTCTCCATCTCGCCCACCTGCTCCGCCAGCAGCCATCCCCTGGAGAGCCCACTGAACCACTTTATCTACGTGAAGAATGGCAAGAACCTGCGTCGCGAATCGCGCTGCGTCGACTCGGAGCTGTCCAAGCTCTTCAACGTGGTATCGATCACAAATCGGCTGACGGCGATCAAGAACCGCAGCAATTCCATTTCCGGCACCGGCACCGGCACGGGCACGGGCAACGGCAACACGCAGCTGGCGGAGCGCGGAATCCTTAATGCGTCGCGCACCATATCGAAGCTAAATGGGGCGACGGCCACCAAGATCTTCAAGATCCACCGCGACCCCAAGGAGTTTCTGCGCGAAACGGACGAGGATTCGGTGTCGGCGCCCGAGTACGATGAGGAGGAGGAGGATACGCGATTCCGTTTCTTTCGGCGGGCTCGCTATTCGCGACGGTTCAGTACCACGCGATCGGGACGGAAGTTTGCCCGGAAATTCGCGCGATTCGAGCATCACGAACGCATGGAGACCATTGTGGACAGCTTCGAGGCGGCCATGAGCTTCAACGATGCGGACACCTGAGAGCCGACGGAGGCGACGGCGCCAGCGACAGCGACAGCGACAGTTGAGGATGAAGCATGGCAGATGGTCGGCCAACCAATGTGATGAATGTGAATTTCAACTAAATTATTTTAATTGCTACAAACTACTATTATTACGATTATTATTACCGATTACCGAGCTGTTCTCTCCATACATTTAGTTTCCTTTAACGCCGATTGCCGTCGCCTCCGGGATCCTTGACGCCACACGATCGGAGGATCGCGGACGCAGCGCAGGGCACGCATTTAGTTTAGAGCTTAGTTTTACGCCTACGCCTACGCCACTGGGGCGGAGCAGGTGCAGCCGGCCACCGAATGGTTGTTTGCTCCACAAAACAGAATGATTCCAATAAATGCACAAAACGTGTTGTATTCGAGAAGAGAGATTAATCGCCAAGTGTTTTCTTTCTGGGTTTGAATGTAAACTAAAGTCTAGTTATGTGAAACAGAATATAAGAAGCTGTTATATCCTTCTGTCTTTATTAACGACTATTTACAACTAGTTCCGAGAACTGTTCTGTGCTTTGGAAGCCCAAACAATAACATTGCTAATAATTTGTATTGTATTGTAAGTCTGTCTTAAGCCTAATTCGAGTCATTCCCAGAGCTTACACCCGCTCGGTAAAGAAGTTGGCCATTAGGTTCTCCTCCAGCTGAGTGGGATCGGTGACGGGCATGCGGCAGACGCGGTCGTGGCAAATGTACACCGTTGTCTTGCCATTGACCATCTTAAACTTATTTTGCACCCGCTGGTTGCAGGCCTCGTCCGGATGCAGGGGATCCACGTGCAGGATTATCATGCCCGGTATGTAGAACTTGCGGCAAATCTCCACGAAACGCTCAGTGTCCGGGGAATCCGGTCCCACCACGGCCACCAGGTCGAGTCCGTTTTCGTGCAGCAGCAGAGCCGACAGCATCTCTGGCAGAGCATGGCCGAAGGGTGAGACATCGGCAAAGAAGTTCAGCAGCTTTCCAGCTCGCTCCAAGTACGCATCCTCGTCGTAATAATGCGACAGCAGGGTGAGATTGCGAGCGGACACACTATTGCCACAGGGCTCTGCTCCATCATGATCTTTGAGAATGGAGAAATATATAAGACGATGCAATCTTTAATCCTGTTACCGATTCAATTACCTTCCTTTAGGCGAACAATCACATTGGGCGCATTTTGCTGCGAAAAGAAATAGGCACCGTTTAGTTCGTCCCAGAACAGTTTGTCCTGTGTCTCCTGCAGCTCCTTGGCCCAACGCAAGGCGCTGAGGTCCAGTGAAGCCTTGTAGTAATCCAGCAAGCCTTTGATAAGGAAGGCATAGTCATCCAGGAAGCCATCTATTTGGGATCTTAAAGGGGGAAGAAGGAGGCGAGCTTATAAAGTATAAATCACAATTAACCAGCTAAGAACTACTCACTCATTCTTCTCCAGACTGGCATTCCCTACAGCCACGCCGTAGCACGAACGGATGAGTTGCTTGCCTTCCGAATCGTACATCTCTTTGCGCAAGAAGTCTACGAGTTCCTTTGCCGTTTGCATATACTGCTCCCGCTTGGCCGTGCCGCAGTTGGCCAGCTTGGAGAGCCCCGAAAGCACCAGGCCATTCCAGGCGCATATAATCTTAGTATCCAGATGCGGCCGCGGTCGCTGATCCCGCAACACGTGCAGGACTTCATTTGCTGTGACCAGCAGCTTGTTCAGTTGCTCCGCCTGCAGGTTAAAATTGGAGCAGGTCTCCTCGTCAGATCCTCGCACAATAAGTATGTTCTTGCCAGTGAGGTGACCATGGGGATCGCTGTAAGCGGGCACATTTCCCGACGGCTTCAGGCCATAATGGTAGGCATATATTTCGAAAGCACGCTTTGGGGAGATGTCCCCAAACCTCGTGGCCTGTTTCTTGAAGGCAGCTTGAATCTCGTCCCAGGTCCAGGCGTAAAAGGCACCCTCTACCTTTACAGTATCCTCGTGGGTGGGCAACGAATCCGCATCTTCACCGGCATAGTAGGCACCCAGGGGATGCCTAAGGTCCTTAAGCAAATACTGGTAGATTTTGTCCGCATAGCCCAGGAAGGTTTCACTCCTGGTCAGCTTATAGGCATTCGCAAAGGCCGCCATCAGCTGACCTTGGTCGTAAAGCATCTTCTCGAAGTGCACGTTCTGCCAGTCCTTGGTGGTTGCGTAGCGAGCAAAGCCCCCGAAAATATGGTCATTGATGCCACCCCGACCAATGTGATCGAGAGTCTGCAGCACCATGTCCAGCACATCCACATCCTTGGTAACCAGATAGCCGTGAAACAGGAAATTGAGGCGTGGCACCTCCGGGAACTTGGGCTCCGAACCGAATCCGCCATGCTCCTGATCAAATCGCTGCTTGTGGATGTTGATGGCTTCGAATAACTTGGCCTCGGCACTGCCCGGCTCGAAGGCCGCTTCGGCCACGGCCGAGGCATTCTGGTTCTTCTGCAAGGCACTGAGCAAAGTGGATCCCGCGTTCATTAGGGATTCCTTATCGGTTCGCCACTTCTCGGCGATGGACTCCAGCACAGCATCGAAGGAGGGCATTCCGTAGCGGGATTTCGGCGGGAAATAAGTGCCCGCTACCAAGGGAGCCAGGTCGGGAGTTAGCCAAACGCTCATGGGCCAGCCACCACTGCCCTTGGACATCAGCAGAAACTGCATGTAGACCTTGTCGATGTCCGGACGCTCCTCGCGATCCACCTTGATGTTCACAAAGTGTTTGTTCATGATGGCTGCCGTCTCGGGACTCTCGAAGGATTCGTGCTCCATCACATGGCACCAGTGGCACGTGGAGTAGCCCACGGAGAGAAAGATCAGCTTGTTCTCGCTGCGGGCCTTCTCGAAGGCTTCCTCGCTCCAAGGGTACCTTTAATAATGTTAAAACAGGTTCAGTTTTACATTTATTCTTTGTCTTCGTTTAACTAAAGTGGGACTGAGACGCAATACGCTTTGTCTTCGCCTTTAATTATATAAATAACATATTCTAAGGATATATCTTTGAGATACTCACCAATCCACAGGATTGTAGGCATGCTGCAGCAGATACGGTGACTTGGAGGAGACTAAACGATTGCCTTGCTTGGGTGGCTGCTCCTTGGATGCTTCTCCTCCGGTGGCCATGCCTCTGAAGTTCTGTCTGCTGCACAAGGACACTTCTTTAGTATATCTTACGTAACCATAGATATCTTTAACTTACCCTCTAAGAGTTGGGTAAGTTCGCTCTGGGAATTCCAGCCTACGTACGACTAATTTTGACGTATCCGCCTGAAGTGTCTGGGTTGATTTCAGAGTGCTTCGTATCCAGGGGAGAAATGATCTGGCCCTGAACATAGCAAATCGATGGGGATAATCAGGGCGAGCGCTTGGCTTTCACCCAATAAAAACTGCAACGTGTGCAAGACGCGACTTGTTTTGGTAGTTTGTTTTTTGTTTTTAATATTGTTTTGCATATCGCAGCAGAAGTGTGGCCGAAGCCCTTTAAATATACCTGCGGGCTTTTCGGTGAAATATACTAAACTAAACCATTATACTAAACCGGTAAAGTTTTCGTTTTGAATTCAAAATAAGCGTTGTTTTCAAAACCATGTGAAAGAACTTTTTATTGGAATAATTGAAAATCCTGAGGTGGATCTTTGTTTTCGATTATATTTCCAATAATATATACGAAATTATTTTAATTATGCTTTTATTAAACTTTTAAAATAAAGAGTACAATTTATGTAACTGATTTAAGATTTTAAGTTTTAGGAATTTATTTGAATGTTAACATTTTAATAAAACATTTTTTATATACAAAAAAATACTGCATGGATTATATAAAATAGTAAAAAATATTTAGTTTTGGCTACTAGGAAGGAACTACACAGTGTTTCCCAAAAATATATCTTCGACTAACAGAGCTTCCCTTAAAAACAACGCACATTTTCTATTGCCTACTTACAGGCTTTCATATTAAATTATTCCCAAACAAAAAAGGAAGCTAATTTTGGGAAGCCAACATTTGCATACCCTTTGTAATCGGAATAGCATTTTAAATGTATCATAACTTAGCCAAAAATGCAATAATTTCAATTCGGAAAGCTTTTCTAAGCTAGTTTTTATCACGTTAATAAATCAGCATACTTAATTTAACCTTTTTCGAAAGTAAAATTTTTTCGAATTTTTGATAATTTTAATGATGTAACCCCTTATAAAATTTTCGAAAAATTGAGTAAAAATTTTTTTTCTAGCTGTTATAGCAGATCGACTCCCCTGTTGATGCTGATCAAGAATATATATGGTTTATAGGGTCGGAAATGACTCCTTCACCCCCTGCAAGAGTTTTCCTAAAATTGTAGCACCCTAAAAGGCATAAAAAGGAAACTCGAAATACTTAAGTTTTCATGATTTTTATTAATGCATACAATTTATCTTTGCTTTGATAATTATGTAGAAAATGCTTACACCTATGCGGCCGATACATAGAATAATTAACCTACTAGCTAGTTGAAAATCACAAATGAACATACAATATTTATACATTATAGTGTGGGTGTGTGGTAATTAAGCACATTGTTTTAAACTAATACACATTACGGACTGCGAACTGCGAACTGCAGACTGCGGACTGGACTGGCAGATCTCTGGGATCAGAACTCTCTCGATCGGCTCTCAACTTTGAGTTGACAGCTGGGAGAATCGAAGCGCCAGGATCGGATCGGCCAGGGTTTAGCAATCGCTTTGGACTAGCGCATCGCCGAGGGCCTCCAGCTGCTCCTCGCTGCCCTTGATCCTATCGGCCAGGTCGCGTGCATCGGCAATCAGCTTGGCCTTCATGTTGATGAAGTAGTCGTAGTCGGCGCACAGGTCCGCACTGAGGTTCTTGCCCAGCAGGCCGGCGATGCTGGTGCCGCGCCGGTCGATGTCCGCCTTGAGGCGCTGCGCCTCCTCCAGCTGCTCGTACAGAAGATCCCGCTTCGATTCCAGCGCGCCCTATTAAAAAATATAGTAAATAATTATTAATAAGTCAAGTTAATAATATAAATTAAGTAAGAACCCACCTTTTCATGCTGGCGCGTTTCCAGGTTGCTCTCCGTTTGGGCCAGGCGCTCAGAGAGTGACAGCAGCAGGCTGGTGATGTGACCCACGTCGTCGACGTAGGTGCGGAACTTGGACGCCTCGCTGGGCCGCACCTTCTCCGCCAGCCGGGCGAAGAGTTCCTGGCCCAGTTTGTCGTTGGCCGAGCTCTCCTCGCCGATGGTCTGCTGCTCGCGCTTCAGAGAGCCAATTTTTTGGTTCAAATGCTTGATGAGCTCGTCCTGCAAAAAGGATTAAAAGGATTTAAGAATTAGTTGGGAAATTATTTATTTCTAAAATAGATTCAGATACTAACCAGCTTCTGTTTGATTAAATTCGTGGACTCGCCGCCGGGCTCTCCGAGCTGCAGCTCCACACTGACCACCTGGATCTCCGTGGTCGCCAGGACCGACTTCATCCGCATCAGCGTGGAGGTGCCCACGTCCCGCTTGGCCAGCCGGAGCGGCACATCCGGATTGTACAGATTGCTGACATAGTGCGAGGTGGGCTTGCAGCTCTTTGGTGTGAGGATATCGGCGAGCTTGTCGCCCGGCGTCAGGAGCTTCACCAGCTCCCGGCTCATCAGCTCGTAGTCCAGCTCTATGGGCTGTCGCTGGCGCGGCTGCAGAGTGGTTCGCGTCTGCTGCTCCTCGCGAGCGGCTTCGAGGTCCGTGTCCCGATCCTCCAGCTCATCGGTTTGGCAGGCCATGTCCGTTGTGCTGGGCTTCGGCTTGGGCTTGGGATTCACCATTAGCACCAGTTCGCTGCGCTGCATCAGTTGCAGCTCCTTGACTTCCGGTTCCTTGGCAGGCAGATCGTCCTCTTCCAGAGGCGGTGGACTGGGCGGTGGCGGGGGCGTCAGCAGTGGTTCGTTGAGGAAACTGGCAGTGGGACTGGTGATCATGGGGCTGCTGTAGCCCCCAAGGAGGCCAGTGTCGCAGAGATGCGCCGACATCAGCTGCGACTGGAGTTGGGTGATCTTCTCGATGTTCTCCCGCAGCGACTCCTGTCGATTCATCGTCGGCTTGGCTGGTGGCGTCATCGTATTCGTGTTCGAGTTCAGGGTGGTGCTGATCACCTCGGCGCGGAATATGTGCGCATCGGGCTTAGGAGTCGCGGTCACTATAGGATTGACAATGCACTCCAGCGAGCTGGTGCTCAGACTGCAGTCCGAGTGCGAGGAGGCCGGCGAGAGGCGGGGCGGCGTGGGCGTGGGCGTCGGATTGGGCGAGGCGATGGGCAGCACCTCCTCCAGCGTCGTCTCGAGGTCGTGGGCGGCTTGCTTGAGATCCACATGGGACTGGGTCACCAGCGGCGACATGCTCACCGCGTTCGACTGCTTCACATCGTACGACTGAGATCTGGTATATTGCTGCTGTGCGATTTGTCCTGGCTTCGTGCTCTTCCCATAAACCTGGCCCAGAACTGGCGTGGAGTACCGCTGGCCCCCATAATACGGCGGCGTGGCACTCGTCGGGGAATTCCCGGTTAGGTTATTGTTGGAGCCGTAGCGCAGGGTCACGTTGGCATCGCCATTCGGCGAGCCAGGCTGCAGCTTCGGCTGTTGCTGGAGCTTAACGCCCAGGGGCAGGACATCTGGTAGATTGTTGGGCAGCTTCCCGCTCACCCCATAGCTGGGCTTTGTGTGGGCCACCAGGTCCTCGTTGGAGGTCAGGGTGAGCTTGTAGATGCCATGGTCCGGATCTGTGTTGTTCAGCTTCTCGAGACTCTGGCGCGGCAAATACGAGGCCTTGGAATTCGATCTGTAAGATAAAGAAGGGGGAATTTATTAGTTAAAGTCACAACAAGGCTGAGATGAATTACTTCATGGCTAAAGAGAATTTCTTCTGATATTTTTATATATTTATTATAGCTTTGAAGTTCAATTTTCCCTCTCCCTGTATTTGATTGACTTTACAATAAAAAAACATTAAGATCAAGGTTCTCTAACTGAGATCTACAATCTCATATACTTTATATGAACAAGCTTATTGTCCCAAATAAATTCTTAAGGAAAGAGATATATAGTAACCCCTTCATTAGATCAGAAATCTTGCAGCTCATTAAATTTAAACGACTTGAGATTGTTAGTTGCAGAAAACAAATCAAAGATCTGGGGTCAGCTTCCAGCTGGGATTTGCTAACCCATTTTCGTTGTTAGAACTATCTTGTGGGCGTTTCAGCACTGCCATTAAATAAAATAAAGGCTGGGTGTCTTGCCAGTTGGCTGGCCAAAATGCCAGCTGCCCGGGGTCAGCCGTGGGGGTCAACGGCAGTAGCCGCAGTAACCACGATTTGCAGTTGAAAGCTGTGCACGTCTCATTAATGCAAATGAGAGAGCGACCATAATCTGGACAGATGCTAATTGAGTCCTGAGATGCAATCTTTATCCCGAAGCACCCACATATCGTCATATTGCCATGGAAGATGGAAGCGAAAGCGTCGACGACCGAGGAAATTATTCTGTGCACGATGCGAGCGATGTGTTAAGCTGATTTCGGAGACACAGAGGGCACAAAAAGGCGGAATAAAAACGAAAGTGAAATGTTTACAGTGCAATTATAAAGAGTTTTATGTTTCAGCTTCGGTTTCGTCTTGAGAAAAGCGAAAAAATTCAGAGACGGGGGCCCCATTTTAGTGTGCAAAGCGTATGACGGGCCACGTCCGCTTCCCGTTCCCTTGACAACTTTCAAAAGTGCTAAACTAATTTGTTATGTTTTTGTGTACATATCATCGCGCTCGGTTTTATTGTAAAAGGCTTTTGTTTTGGGGGATTTCAGTTCGGTTCGGCTTGGCCACCCCCAGGTTGGCAAAATCTTTATTGTTTCTGCACACATTACATATAGAGCCCACATGCGGTATATACATAGTATACAAAGTGTTTTGCATCTGAAGAAAGCCGTCGAAGAAATGTTGTCGCATTTGCATAAATTAAGAGCGGTGTGGGGAGTGGGGATATATACATTTGGGACTGGCTTACATCACACGGCTAGACAAAACAGCTGTTGGCTGGATCTGTAGCTGTCGCTCTGTATTTGTATCTGTATCTGTGGCCAGCCGTTGCAGATGTATCTCGTGGCTAGTTAGCATTTGCATAAGCCAGTCTTTTGTGTCTAGGCTGCTGCTGCTGCTGCTCCAACGCTTCTTCCCCACTTTCTTTGCCGCTAAAGAGAGCTGCAGATGCCGCTCTTTCGCCTTTCCTAATCACTTCCGTTCGCCGCTCGTTGAGTAAGTCTCTGTTTTTCTTCTCTGTTGCCAATTTGGCCAAGACAAAAGGCCTGAAAACGGTTGCATTAGCATTGGATTTGCATATCGGGCCGATGACATCACAAGATTTAATTAAGAGCACATCAAGCCTTAAGCCAAGAACATACAGATTGCATCTATGTACAACCATATCTCTTGTTTGCCAACTTGTAATCTTGGGACCACAACATAGATAAGACCTTGAACAGCGGACCCTTGTAATCTGGCCAGAATTCCTCTCCGGCCTTATCTGACATAAGCTCATTATAAATACCCACTCGTACACTCCCTCAATGTAACAGCTTTATTATGATTCACAGTTGAAAAAGACCTCTTTTTTTTTGCCCGCTAATATTGTATAATTCCCAATAATACGCGGCGGGGCCCCAAAGACAATGACACAAAATAAAAACGGACAGAGCCGAAAGAAAGGGTCAAAAGAAATGCCCGGACACTGGGCTAAATACATTTCCATACAATTAACGCATATTTTATTTGTATATTTGTGTATATTTGCCTATCTTTTTCCCCCTATTTGGCATTATTAAGCCGAGCGCGGGGCGTTCCATTTGGTTATGTGATGCAAATTATGAATAGCAGTCACAGAAAAAAAATTGATAAATTGCTTTGGCTTGCATAACTCGATAATGCTACAAAAATAAACCGTTGGATATATAAAAAAGTGTAAATTGGTGATTATCTGCAGGCGGGTGGAAAGTCCTAGTAGAATTTCTATGGCGCCCCACGGGTGGGCAGAGAGGCCATTAAGTGGGGTTCACTGCCACCGCTTTGGGGTGTTGCTGCTGCTGCTGCTGCCGCTGGGGAAGCAGGTTGCTCCTTGGTCACTGGCCCCTGCGTTTCGCATTGCGTAGCAGCTTGCAACTTGCAACTGCAACATCTATTGCAGCAGCAGCAGCACAAACGGCAGCTGGCGCCGTCGTTGCACTATAATTTTTGATCAGCAATATAACGAGCTGTTTGCTGGCCGACTAGTTTTCGTTGATAGTAAAAGTATTTTATTTAAATATGCCGACAACGACAGCGACAACGATGGCTCTGGCGCTGGCGCTGGCTCTGGCGACGCATGGAAATCACGTTTTTAACATCTCGTCTTAACATTGAGCCGAAAAAAAAGGCGAACAAATGTTCAGTTGCTGCTGTTGCCGTGTTGCTGATGTTGCTGCTGCTGCTGCTGGGCTTGTTGTTGAAAACATAAACATCTCACAAGCTCGGCCGAAACCGAAACCTGAAAACAAGTTTGTCGGCACCGCATCGCATCGCACACATTTTCACTTGCCGCAAAATGACGTCAAGTCAACATACAAAATACAACAACAACAACAAAAAAAAAAAGTAAAATAAAGTAAAACAAAAACAGAAACAACAACAGATGGCCGTCGGCGCAGTTAGCTTTCTTTGCGGGGAGGGTCTTGGGAAAATCAAAGGAGGGAAAGAAGAAAGACTTTCCAGAGAGGTCACAGCCAGAACAAATCGCTCTTCAGAGACTCTTTTTTTTCCCTGGTATTTAGGCAGAGACAGTCTATCAAGCTAGGCCATAAATTTCACTCGGAAAACGCCAAGAAAAACAGCAGCAGCAGCATCAACATCAACATCATTATCATCAACAGTAAACACAACACAAAAAAAAAAGAAAAGAAAAGTTCTCTCTAACTCTATGTCTATCCAACTCTATCTCTTGATGAAATATGTTAGCTAAGTGGCCATCTGCGCTTGAGATTTTCATCTGGAGGCTGTCCAGGCAATTACTTCTAACCTTCTGCCGCAGAATCACAATTTTTTCCCCTCTTCGCCGAGCCGCAACCCAAATCCGATTCGAAAACTTTTCCTCTCAAACAATTTCTGCCTGTTCATCTGCCTCGTGATCGGTCTTCAATTGTCTGGTTTTCTGATGTCTGATTTCTGTCTTGCCGCTTTCTGGTTTTCTTTTCTAATGGTGCAGCAGCAGCTACTGCCGTGTTGCTAGTTGCTACTGTGTTGCTGCCTGATTGCCGCCTGCCAGCCGCTCGGCAATAATTATGATCCATTAATTCTGGCAGCAGCAGCAGCAGCAACAATGGTGGCTTGTGCAATATTTTTAATGTAAAATCGATTTAATGGCGCTTTTCGCTTCAAGGCATCTAGCGAGCACCAAAAATAGATAGCTTGGGAAATGCAGCAGCACAGCAACAGCACAGCGGCAACATCTTGGCCCAGCCCCCCATTGAAAGTGTCGAAAGTGGTCGGCCTGTCCCATTGAATCGCGGATGAAACGGGGTAATTAACTTGTGGGCTAAACGGCCCCAGCTCATCATAATTACAGCTAAAAAGAAGCCAGCAACCAGGGGGCAGAACACGGCAGCAACATAAGTTGCAACTTGCAACCAGCAGCAGCGGCAGGAAAAATATAAAAAAAAAAACAGAAACATGTGTGCGCACTGGACTACAACAGCAAACAAGCTTGTAAATAATTCCAGGCCCCTCCTCCGCCGCACTTTAAATAGTAACTTTTGATATTCGCCAAGTTGCGTTTGCATAAAACAAATTATTCAGCCAAGTGCGGGCCTTTTGTCTGCCTCTTGTTGATAGGGGATCGCAGAGGAAGTGGCAGATTGAAGGGGCCACCATTGAGAGAAAATGTGCCAAGATATATTTAAACAAAAGAAATACTAATGAAATAAATATTAAATAATTAACACTGTCTATGGAAATATTATTTAAAGTTAAATCTAAATTTCTAGAATATAATTAATGCTTCAAGAACCATTTCCTACTTTTCAGACACACTAAACCCTTATTTAATTCTCTACGAATTCTTTAATTTTTGTACTATTTTCTCGCTGTGTAAAATGGGCTTCAGGGGGGACTCCACTGCTAATATCCGCGACACATCTGCCAATGACATTTTCACTCTCAGCCCACTTGGCATATAAATTGTACACACGGCGAATTGTACCCTCGGGCGCATGCGCAACACGTCCGCCATGGCCGGATCAGTCGGCGGATGGTGGCTACGACGGGGTCTTTAGCAGAGCAGCCGCAGGGGCAACGGTGATCGCTACAAGACTTTGAGCCATTTGCGTTTATTTTTTGTTGTTGTCTTTTTTTTTTTTCTTTCCTGGGTTTTTTGCTATGTTTTCTGTAGTTTTAGATATTACACAAAAGCCGCTGTTTGGCGTCCGCCGATGTCGAATGCCAAAGTGTTGCGGCCATTGAAGGAACTGCCCTGAATACGGATTTCTCATTGTTTTTAGCCAACTGAGGCCGAGAGAGCGCGAGATAATGGTCGAAAGAGTGAAGACACATTTACTTGTTAGCCAAGATCCGGCGAAAAGCAAAAGCAAAACCCCGAGCCAAAGAAAAGTAAAGAAAGAGACGTAAAGAAAAGAAAAGCGAAGCATGCCAAGCGGCTCTTAATTTCTTAATAGCAGAAAATTTCTCAAGAAACTGCAAAATAAAAAAAACGGAGAGAGTAAAATGGAATTCAGAATGTTTTAGGCGACAAAAATGGCAAGAACTTCCGCAGTTACACCATAAAAGCGGGTAGAGTCTTGTCATGATGAACCTTCATTAGCTGCTAAGTGAGGTTTGTATGAAGAGGCAGTTTTAAAGATCTGTTATGAAGTCAGATATGTAAGGGAAGTGGAGATTTTCTAACAATTTATTCATAGAATTTAATGGATATTATATAAATATAATTATAGCTTAGCTACCAGGCTGGAATTGAATTCATTTCCACAATTTAAATAATTTAAAAATAGCTGAACTGCAACTATCTGAGGATCTTGCCGTGAGATCACCAACCACAAATATCCAAAACGTGACAGATACAGATACTCGTACTCGAAACTCAAACTCGTACTTTCAAGTACGCTTTTTTTGTTATTTATTTTCGGAACGAAAGTGAGAGATTGATGAATGGTCTTGCGTTTATGTTTCGAACCATTTAATTGCCACGAGAGCGAATGTGACCTTTAGCATATAGTATACATATATATCCAATAATGATCTCTGTTCGGCGAGAATAAACAATGATCATCGTTTGTCGTAAGGCAGAATAAAGGGAGCCCCGGCTCCGACTCTGATCAGATCAAGGTTAAGTCAAAGAAATCGAACCAACTCCGCGTAATTAATGCGCAACCACTAAAAATCGCACCGATTCGATATATTGGCGGAGAGCATACTGAATTTGCATCAATCAGCAATTATTTATGCAAATTCCCCCTCTGTGAGCTAAAAGTTCAGATATTCTCACGCTGCTGCTGGGGCGCCGTTTCGGTATCGATTGATCGATTTCTGATGGCAATATATAGATATCTGTTCTTAAGAACTGCCCCTGCACTTTGATCGTGTTCGTGTTCGATGTCACGCGCCTGTCAGGCCAAAAAATAAATCACCAAATAATTAAGTAAACAGAAGGAGAGGAGTTAGAATCCAGCAAGGTTATGTTTTTAGAACGCCACACACTGAGCGAATGAGTGCAGAAAAACAATGACTCGAAGAGTTGGCGTTGAGGAATTTCAACATATTGTCACAAGGTCACTCCTATGAGACTGCAAAAATAATAAAATAAAATACAAAAAGAAGCAAAAGAAACCCCAGCAATGCCAACTCATCCGCAAGCCCTTTTGTCTGATCTTCAGAGAGATCTTTTTTCTTTGCCAAAAGTGTTCTTTCTGTGATCATTGTTATTCTTTGGCTATTTTCGGGTCGCCCATTTGCGTCGTTGAGGATCTGTGGAGCGGAACACCCAATTCAATTTCCATTCCAATTTGAAGTCCAAGCCCCAGAGATCAGGCCAGACCCCGGCGGGACCCAACCCACGCCCACCGTTGCCGGGGCTCGGATTATTTACAAAACCTTGGACGTGGCGATCTCGAGCGTTGCCCCATGGACTGACTTGGTCGGTCGGTCGGTCGATCGGTTGC
The DNA here is from genome assembly GCA_018904745.1 of Drosophila orosa. Classification (NCBI taxonomy): domain Eukaryota; kingdom Metazoa; phylum Arthropoda; class Insecta; order Diptera; family Drosophilidae; genus Drosophila; species Drosophila orosa. The sequence continues at coordinate 18,522 of JAEIIH010010461.1, forward strand.
TGGATGAGTGGCACTCCTAGCTTTGCTTTGCTTGGCTTGGGGATAAGACAAAGCGAAATAAAATAAAATAAAATACAGAAAACTATACGCGCACAGAAATACATCCGCGTATTGTTCGCGGTATTACTGCAGTTAGGCGCTTTTCATAATTAACGGTTTATTGATAAAACATCCACATTCACATCCACCGTCTCATCGCGATGGTCTTCCCCTAATGGTGGTGATGATGCTGATGATCATAATGTTGCCCCAACGATGATCGTCGCTAAGCGGGTCTCGTGTGGCTTTCAAGGGGGGCGTTTCTTTCAAGTTTTTATATTTTGACTTGCTATCGTCATCAACATAAACATAATTCTTCGGTGCACAGGGAGAAAAATCAAGGGTTTTAAGGAATTTACTATAAATTAATTGCTTTATGATGTAGATTTCAGAAAGAGTTTAACTATAGCTTTTGTTTGTACAACAAAACATAGTTTAAGTGGCTTATGTATTTTATACACAATATATTTTCAAAATTTTCAAGTATATCTCAAAAAGTCTTAATAAACATTGCATCTTTGAGATCAAATTTGGTTATAAATATATTGTAATTTCAAAAGAGCCTAAAATTCTTTAAAAATCCCATTATAAACCAAGTATATCAGACATTTTTCTAACATATATTATGGCAAGTAAACGTTTAACTAACTTTATTATTGTTAAGCTCTTAAGAAACACTTTTATTCAATTTATTGCTTAAATACCCACAAATTTCTCGCTGTTTGTGAATCTTTTGGCAAAAAGCAAAGCGTGAAATTGACATTCGCCCTGCCACTGCCCCTTTGCCTCTTGCCCTGCTGTCCAATGTTCAACGAACTCTGCATAATAATAATAATCGAAATATCCAGCGGGCCACTTGTTGCCACATTGCAACGGCAACGGCAACGGCCGCATTGCAGCTTTTGGGATGCCGCAGGACAGGAAGCATCCCCCGTTGCTGGCATCTCTTTTCTTTTATTATTATTGTTTTTTCTCTCTTTCTTTTTTGGGCCGGGCCCCAAAATTGGCCAAGAGGAAAAACAAAAAACTAAAAATACTGAAAAACTTCAAAAACTGAAAACACATTTGGCATTCATTCGGTCGCGTGCAACTACAACTCCGGTCTGTGAATGCCAAGAGCAAATGAAAAACGCAATTATATGGCGAAAAGGCAAAAATAACGAAAAACGAGATCAAGATTTGATGGCGTCTGTGGCGGCGGCGGCAGCATGGATTGCGTTTTCAAGGTTGTTATGCGGATTGCATTGCCCAAGTTGGCGCTGCAATTAAAACTCATATATGGCAGCCGCAATATGGGAGGAAGCGAACGAATCCGAACTCGAATACATATATCTTCACGCATTCCACCTCTGATGTCAGAGTTTTCCCCCATTTAGCCAATAGCTTTTTGTCTAGACACTCAGATGATTTTTTGTTGAATTCGTACCGAAAGTTGAGCCATTGAAACCAGTGGGCCATTGTGGTGGGGGAGTTCAGGAACCCAGTCGATGGGCAAGATCACTTTGTATTGAGTCTTTGCAAATTAATCACTCGTTTGGGGCACGAACAAATTGCCAAGCAAAAAATAAATCAAATAAACGGCCGAAAATAAAAGTGCGACAACGCGATCCATTGAACAAAACAAAACTGAAGGCGAACAAAATTAACATGCGGCGTGAGAGAGTGGAAAATGGGAGAGAGAGGATGACATAAAGTGATATGTGCCATCATCAAATTGAAAATAAACGCGAAACTTACGAAAAAATATGGCGAATTTATGGGGGAATTTTTAATGCCCTTTCAGGGATAATTAGGTGTCAATAAGTGAAGTTAGGGCACAGATACTATCTACTTGGTTGTATAAAAAAACATAATAAATGCTTCCTTATGTTTAAAATTACGCTTCCTATCTTATTATAGATCATATTAAATACCCTTTAATCTTCCATAAAAACACAGCTAGAAACAGAGGATCATTATGTCATAAAACTCAAATATTAAGAAACTCCCTATATGGTTTTATCCATTTTTGGCTTAATATATATATTCAAGTCTTCTTTTTGGGTTTATAACCTATTTATCTTACACAACTCTTGTGCTTTGATGAATGGTCACCTTTCCAGTTTGATTTATCATAGATCCCTCTTTATAGGCAGAGTATATTTCACTATCTGATTGATAAGACAACCCCATTTATTGTCATTAGCCGTGAGTCAGTAGGACAATTCTGCGACATAGAGAACCTGCTGCTCAACGAACACATTCTAGAACGCATTTTCATTGAGAACTGGGAAAATGAGAGCGACTTTTCCGAGGCGACTAAAAATAAATGGCATAATTCAGCTAAACAATTTATTTGGCAACGATGACAACGTTGGTATGGCATGGGAAGAGATATGGGTTGAGTTGCTTTTCAGGGGCGGGGTTGTAGATGGGAATTTGGGATGTGGATGAAGATGGGGAACATGTGGCGAAGATGACATCGGCGCCGTTCCATTTACACAGATTTCCCGGACACAGACAGACAGCGGAGAACTGCAGCTGATTAGCCAACAAATTAGATGCCAGCCTGACATATTGGCTCTTATTTAATGTGGCTTCTGTCGCAGCTACTGCTGCTCTGATTTATGCACAGCGGCTGACCCAAAATGTTTCAACTACAAGGGAATATATATATGAATTTAAATGGCTGAGGAATGCAGATCCACTCTGACTACAGGGTATTTCTTTGCTTCTTACTTCTGATGTGTGCGGTGTGTGCAAAGAATTGAAATTTGTACGCTTGGGTTTGCATTTCATTTGGTTAAATTGCAAATTGGTTTGTCGGGGAGCCCGAGCCCAGGGATTTGACTGAGCAGCTGGAACTCGGGAAGCTGCTTGCAAGTTCGCCGAGTTGATTGAAAATTGTTTACCTTCCTTTCAGAGTCAGACCCACTCATGCCTCTTCTTTGGTTTTCCCTGAAGAACGTGACGGCGAAGGCCGCAAAAAGGCCGCCGAGAGTCTCAGGATCAGCGGATCGATGCATATTTGTGGTCTTTGTTTTCTTTTGTGGCTGGCTGGCTGGCTGAATTCGTCATGTGATCGGGAGAACACAACACAACACAGCACAACAGGGCTTAGTTAACGCTTTTCAAGGGACAGGGGGCAGGGTGGAGCCAATGCCAATGACAGACTCTCTTGGCCTTGAGGCGGCGACTGAACATTGCAAAATGGCCACGTACGAAAGCAAAATCCCCAGCTTGCACGCATAATAATGACCCTGGCTTATGGCCCCGCCAATTTTCTGAGGGAGAGTAGGGAATACATATATATAAAGTATAGCCCTGCCTGATTGCATTTCATTTGCCTTTTGTGTGTGATTTGCATTTGTGGGAATCAATCACGAAGTTGGCCAGTGCCTCAGACTATTGTCTAGACTCTTGCCGGATTTACGACTTATTAAACCGCACTCAACGAAAAGCAAAACCTTTTTAAATATGAACAACAGTTGTCTAAATTGTTGGCTAGTAAAAATAATAAATATCTTACTGATTTTTAGGTTTTTAGAATTTTTTATGTGCAAACGTAGACCTCAAAAGAACCATGTGTAATAAACTTTATAACTTGGCACACTAATAAAGGGATTTATTAATTAGACAAGTGGTTTTTCCACAAAATAAATACTTCTATAAATTCTTTACTCCAAAAATCAGAACCTTAAATGCAGAATTTTAAGTTCTTTGTCATAATTAAATTTAATTTAATACGTATTACTTTATTTGAAGCTTTGAAAACCTTATCAACTTGATAAGATTTAAAATAAATAATCACTTTACCTAAACCAAAATTGATTATTAAAATTATACTTTAAATAAAGGCCAAAATACG
>JAEIIH010010475.1:0-23163 GCA_018904745.1 Drosophila orosa
ATACACAATAATGAGTTCATATTTGGTATCGAGTCCCTTCAGTGGGTATTACATTCCTTGAAATAATTTAAAAAAAAAACACCTTTTAATTAATAAAAACTGTATTTAAGGCTTTATAGTCTATGATATAATATATAATATATAAAATAATATATATTTATATAACTATTTCTAACAGAACTGGGTTATAAATTCAGTTTAAACCTTTCTTTCCAACTTTCTCTTGAAATTCTACTTGGTAAAATGTATTATTTTTCTGTTTAACCTCCCATAAATATTATTCTCAGAATAAATAGGTTTTGTTTAATTTTGTGATTACATTTCTCCGACTAATTAATATGTTTATTGAATACTTACGCGAATTGCTGTTGCTGAGGCTGCTGTAGCGGCTGTTTGTGGATCGCGTTGCTCGACATTCTGCGGAATACACACACACGATCGTTATAGATACTTGTTCAAAATGTGTGAGAAGAATCGGTGCAAACTAGTTTGTTTAAAGTTTAAAAATATCCATAAATAAGCACTACTGTTTTTGAGTTACCCCAATTAAACAATAAATAATTATGTGCACATTACCCCGCTGATAGGGCTGAATAAATAATGTTTGTACTTATAATAACGCCAGTGATAAGCGCGGGAACAGGCACGGGCCAAAGTTTATTGACATGCCCAGTCTCAGGCTCCACGGAGATTAGCAGCATATCAATGGGGTGCCATTAGCCTGCATTCGTGAATAAATATTAAACAAATGCTTCGTTAGCACAATTACACTTCAGTGCTAAAAAGAAAAAAGTTGGACAGATTCTCTGAGTATTTTAAGGTAGCATTACACTTTATCCAAGGTAATACCTATGTACGTCAGGAACTATAATATATTTACGTTAAAATAAACATATTTGTTCTTATCGCCATTACAGTGGGTTCCCTAGCTATGATTACCTATTGTATTTATTGATATTGAGGATAAAACTTGTGTTTGAGGATATTTTCTAGGTCTCCTAAGGCACATTAAAGCATATAAGTACAAAAATAATTAAGAGTTCAAAATTTGATATATATTTAATATATATATATTTAATAACCTAATTATAAGTAAATCATAATAATATAAACTAAGTTACCATAAAACTCTATGATTCTGAAGTTATTTTGATCTAAAATTACTGATAATATTATAGCCGGAACATTACCTAAGCTACCGCAAAACTCTATGGATTCTGAAGTATTTTGATCTGAGAATCCGCTTATATTATAGCCAACACACTACTCAGTATATTCAGATATCAAATCCATGTTTTAATCGCAAAGAAGAAGGTGTAGGCACTACCTTAAACCCGCTCAACTGGCAAGGCCGAATAACGGGTTTCTCGAGAATTGCGCCAGCAGATAAGAGCGACTCTATTCTTTATCTTTCCACTTTTTTTTGGGGTTTAATTTGGGTCCGAAGATATCAGCTCGATGAAGGAAGTTGGCCCCACACACAAGTTATAAACTTTCAGGGCGATAAAAGGAGTATATGTATAGCTAAAACCATTTAAGATTGCGGCTTCAAAGGTAAAGACGGCGCGGTGTTGTTGCCGTGTCGGAGCAAGTTATTGATTATTGCCCGAAACGGTGAATTCGGGTCGAGGGGCACGACGGTTTATTGCGAGTTTGTTTTTACAGTATAGCCGCGTGTTACCTTTCGGACCGGTGGGTAATACACTGCTTCGATTTATGATAACTGTTATTGGGGACACGGACACTCTCGGCTTTGGGGGGCACTGGAGCAACAGCAACCACTTGTGCAAAACTTTACGTAATTTGTCGTGTTTATCACAATTCTCGAGCACCTTTATTAAATTGAATTGATTGCCGCACTCTCCTGATACGCACACGTTTGCATGTGTGTCTCTCTCGGGCCATTTAAATGTTTAAATAAATTCCTCCTTCACGCCCCCTCGCGCATCTTTGCCCCCTTCCAACCCACACGCGTTTCAACTCACATTTCAAGAATTTGTTATTTGGTGCGGCGATCGTTAATTGACTTGTTTACTTTAAACTTAACAGTTGCTGCCGGGAAACAACTAATATTCGTTGGCTATTAGACTAAATTAAACCTATTTATTGATATTCTCTTCGCGCGTCTCTCGCCGTTCGTTGCTCTCCGGAGTGACCGTGGCCGTCAAATAATACCTAAAAGCAAAAAGCTGCCATAGGCTGGTCCCACTACAACAATAAGCGTTATTTTTATTTTTGAGTAATAATAATAAATTTAAGACTGTTTTTGAACTTAAAAGTATTTGAAGTGTAGTACTCGTGGTGAATTTATAAAAAGCTATTTTTCAAACACCGATAAGCTGTATTGTTATAAACACACAATTTCTATAATCAGTTTTCGAACAAGACAAGTCGATCCTAGAATGCTGTTGTAATAATTACACTTATTTCTGTCGGCTTAAAATAAAATTCAAAAAATCTGCAATTTTTTTAAAAATCCCGATAGACTAGCAAATCGATAGGCGCTCCTCGGCGATCGCCGCTTTGCAACACTTGCGCCGCGGAAGCACAACAAAAGAATTTTGCAACACCAGAACTTTTCTGCTCTATAATTACATTCCTCAACAAATAAAAAAAGAAAGGTGTAAACAGCGAATTACTAACTAAAACAAAGGGCAAACATGAGCTCGGCTCGTTTTGCGCGCTCCGGACGCGTCCGTGTCTGCATTCTGATGAGCATGTTCATCGTTCTCATCATGATGATAGTCATCTATCAAATGTCCCAGCACCAGTTGGACGAGAGCCGCGCCTTCCAGGAAGGTCTGAACGTCCAAATGCAATGTGAGTTCTAGTTCTGTTCTTGGATGAGTTCAAAAACTCATGGCGGTATTTGCAGCGCTTACGGCCGATAAGGTGACTGCGGAGAAGCGGATGAGTTTGCTGCGCACCGAGAAGATGAGCCTGCAGGAGAAGTACGAGGGCCAGCTGGCAGAGGCAGTGCAAAAGCAGCAGGAGATCGAGCGCGCCCTGCAGGAGAAGTTCGACGCCCAACTGGAGAAGTACAAGCTGCTGGAGGGCAAGTACTCCGACCTAGAGGCGGAGTGCCTCAAGAGCAAGAAGAAACACATTGAGGACACCAACTCCTTTGACCAGAAACTGCAAAAGCTGCTGGCCGATGTGCACAAAGACAAGGCCAGCAAGGAGCAGGAGGTGTCGGCCTGGAAGGTAAGCTAAGCAATTTCTTATCACCTTAAAATTTAACGCATCTTATTGGCATCATTTAGGATAAGCTGGAAAAGCTACACCGCGACTCGGAGCACAAGATACACGCCTTGGAGGCCACCATCTCAGAGTTCAGGGCCAACTGCCAGTATGTGCCCAAGGTGCAGCCAGCAGAGGCTCCGGTCCACGGCCACCAGCAACAGCAGCAGCTTAACAAGCCTGGAGACCTCACGCCCACCACAAGAAACTCCAGTCCCGCCCAACAGGCTCACAGCATCGAGAAGCCTCGCAACGAGAAGTCCTTCGATGCCCAAGTACAAGTGAGTGACGGCGTCTACAGGATCGGCGGCGGGGTAAATCTTCTAGCAACTAACCCAAACCAAAACCAAAATCAGAACCAAACTAACGCATCAACTAACACTACGATCAAGAGTAATGATCAGGCGCAACGGCCGCAGCTGGAGCAGCAGCCACTGCTCACCTTTGCCGTTCGCAACAACCACAGCCTGATAATAAACTCTGTTGAAAACTTTCAGATTGTCCCTGAGAACCAGCAGCAACAGCAGCAGCAACAGCAGGAGGAGCCGCAGCTGGCCGGCGGTCCCCTTTCCCCGCTGAGCGCTCCCCGCAAGAGCAGCACTCAATCGTCGGCCGGCGAGAGCGCTGGCAATGCTCCGAATGCCTCCGTGGCCCCCAAGATGAGCAGCAGCGGCCTGCCACCTCTAGCCAAGCCGCCGTCCAAAACAGAGCGCAAGCTGCCCGAAAATGTGGCACCCATTCCCGAAAACTTTGATGACAACAAGATGGATGGCAAGGGCGATGCAATGGTCGATGTGGACACCGCTGCCGAGGAGCTACCAAAGAATGAGAACAACAATCGCTATGCCAATGCCGTGAATGAACTGGAAAACACCAAGAATCTAGGTGTGGCGCCCAAGCCAAACGAAGACTCTGGCGCCCACGAGGTCAAGGATGCCTTGAACGAGCCCAGCTTTAATTTACCAGCAGCCGGAGGCCAGAACTTCTTTGATGGCGAGTTGCCAGCACCGGGACCCGGACCCGTGCCCGATGAGCCCGCCAAGCAGATGGCCGAGGCAGCTGGCGGTGGCGGTGAGGGCGACGACGATGATGATGTGGGCGATGTGGCCGTCAAGCAGCCGCAGCATCTGCTCGACACGGACAATCTGAACAACGAAATCGTGGCCGATCAGGGCAAGGAATTCGCCGAGGGAGGTATTCATCTGGAAGATGGCCTTGATGAGGATCAGGATGGTAAGTTAGAGTAAATATGTAATTTAGAGGATTTTTAACCCTGGAATAAACTTGCAGAGGATGACTACTCCAATGTGGCGGCGCGCAAGAAGGGAGGCGAGGCCATTAGACATTAAGTAAAGGAATTTTCGATCAACATCTACCGGCAAATGTGCAAAAGAATAGAAAACCAACCCCCCTTAGGCTAAAATCGTGCTCACACAGGCATAGATTTCACGGATCTAAAATAAGAAACTTAATGGAATATGTATTATTAATGAGAGATGATACATACACAGGTGTGAGCACGCCCTAATTAGTTGTTAAGTAAAGTTCAAGCTCCTAACCGATCAAAATACCAACAAAGGCCGAAAGAGAGTTCATAGAATGAACGAAAATCCATATAAATACTAAGGCTTTTCTGTTCCAGATCCCCGCAAAATTTATCTACATTTATGTTTTCATCACAAATCGTTGCCCATCTCAAGGAACAAGCTTGCTGTGGCTGTTTCTCCACACATCCCCGTACAATCCTTGTTTGTACTTGGTTTTCTGTGATAAAAATAACTCGCTGCACTGCATTTTGGGCAATGTGTTGCCTGTGTTTTTGTCGCCGCTTTCGAATGCCAACTCAAAACTCGACTCATTTCGCTAGAGATTAGGTAGCCATGTAAGCCAGGAGATTGTACACACTTAAACACTCGCCTCTAGCATTCGAAACACACGCAGAACTTTATTGGTATTGATAATAATAATAATAATAATAAACTAAATACATAAACGTTAATTTCATGTTGCGACTAAATGAAAATTTCCAGATGCCATAATTGAATTAAACGGCGCAAACTAAAACTATAAACTGCAAACTAAAAAGGAAATAATAACTGAATGAAGGTAACGCATAAACGATAGCCTTATCCCCTCCTCCTCACTGTGTGTGCGCCAGGATCCACGGGTGCACCACCACCTGGTCGAGCGGCAAACGGTGCTGTGGGTTGAGAACGAGCAGCTTGGCAATCAGGTGGGAGGCCGCCTTGGAGATGTGCTCGGGCAGCTTGTAGTCCACCTTGAGGATCTTCTTGTACGTCTCGTCGTAGTTCTTCGAGTAGAAGGGGGCATGGCCTACCAACAGCTCGAAGCAGAGCACGCCCAGGCTCCAGAGGTCGACGTTTTTGGTGTGCGGCTTGCCCTGCACCATCTCCGGCGGCAGGTAATCCACGGTGCCGCACAGCGTCATCCGCATTGAGTTGGGCTCGTGCACGGACCACCCAAAGTCGGCAATCTTGAGGACGCCCTTGTGGCCCAGCAGCAAGTTCTCCGGCTTGATGTCGCGATGAATGATGTCCCTCTCGTGCAGATAAAGCAGCGCCGAGCAAAGCGCCTGTATATAGATGGCCGATTGGCGCTCATCGAACCGCTTCAGTGGCTGCGCCTGCAAAGCGTTGAACAGAGTACCCTGTGGCGCGTACTCCAGGATCAAGTAGATGCGCACATCGTCGTGGAAGTAGGCGTAGAGGCGCAGGATATGCGGGTGCCTTAGGTGCGACTGGATCTCGATCTCACGACGCACCTGATGCTCCACATTGGACTCGCCGATCTGGCGCTTGAACAGCACTTTTAAGGCCACCACGAATTGGGACTCCTTCTCGCGTGCCAAATACACGTTCCCAAACTTTCCGCGTCCCAACTGACGGCCAATATCAAAGTTGTTCAGTTCCCAAGTTTTCTTCGGCTTCTGCGGCTGGGTTTCTGCAGAAGAATAAGTAATATAATTGAACGAAAATATGCCCTGATGTACCCACCAGTCTTTCCTTTCTCTTTGTTGGTCGAGTTGCTGGATGAAGTGGCGCCACCACTTGGTTTCTGGTTTGTGGCAGCTTCTTGAGCCTTCTTGATCGGCGCCACTGGCGCGGGAGCCACAAACTCCGAAGCTGCCTTCTTTAGGGGAGCCGCTGTGGGCACTAGTGGTTTCTGTAACTTTGCTGCTGCTGTAGAGGCTGCCGAATAAGAGGATCCTGGCCCTGGTTTGGTGAGCAGACGCATGCCACTCGTTGTCGTTGTTGCACTCCTGATCCCTGGGCCCTGAGCCCCCAGAGCGGGCTTGCCGGCTGGTGCCAAATTCTCGCTGGCAGACTGCATTGCAACATTTAGAAAGATCGTTTCACTTTGGACACAAACTCACTCACCTTTGGCAGAAGCAAGGTCTTCTTTTGCATGTTCAGGACGGCGCCCGCCGCTTCCGGCTTCTGTGCCAGGGCATTTTCCTTGGGGCGCAACACAGTGTTGGGCTGCTGGGACATGGCGACACGCACAATAAACAGCAAACGAAACACAATTTGATAAAAATAACAAGTCTAAAATGTGCTATTGTGTGCAAAGCATTCACGATTCACGGTCGATCCTGTGAAAATAAAATGCCGTTCGTTTGAATTGTGAAGCGGGTGTGTTGGCGCGGCAAGGCGAATGTCAGTTGTGAATACGATCGTCGATTGTTTTTGAAAAACAGTCAGTCACACGGTAACGGAAACAAAGTATTTGCAGCTGATCGTGAATAAAAATATTAATGGTTATTATTATAAACATAGGAAAGTAATTTTGTAATTTAAATTAGTTAAATAAATAAAACAATAAATAAAATCAAATTTAAATGAATTCAGAATATTTATTCAAATTAAACTGGTATATAATGGTATTTAAATCGACATCGGAACGGTCATACTGCTAGTCAGCTGTTTGCAGAAAACTCTACTTTCGATTTGTTTTTATTTATATTATAAATATATATAAATAAACTTTATAATAAATAAATAATAAATATAAGAAATGTGAAATCATGGACTCCACCGGCCCAGACCTTAATATTAACACCTGTCGCGTCTGCCTGGAGGTGGACGAGACCAACACAAGTCTCTGCCTGTACGACGAAATCGAATACAACGGCCTAAACATGGAGCTGGTGCAGCTCTTGCAGTTAGTTTCCAAGGTGAAGATGTCACAGGATCCGAGTCTTCCTGCCCAGATCTGTCAGTCCTGCGCCCAGCGACTTATCAGCGCCTACGAGTTCATCCTGGAAGTGGAAAACGCCGAGAAGAAACTGCAGAATCTGTTTGTGCAACAGGCGGAAGCAGATGCGACCCAGAAAGACGTAGAGGTGCTAGAGCTGATTGACCAGGAGGAAGTAATTGATATGGAGGACTTTCTGCCTGCTGGTTACGAGGAGCAGCAGGTGGAGGAGGCTCCCAAATCTGATGTGGAGGAGGAGCAGCAGTACACCGCAGATGAACCAGACTCTGAAACGGAAGTAACCATTAAGGAGGACGAGGACGACTGTCAGCTAGTAGTCCCTCCAAATGAACATGAGATTGCTCTCCCGCAAGCCGCAACTTCCCGGCTAGGCAGCCGTCTAACCCACTCGAATAACTTCACCTACAAGTGTGCTATTTGTCCACGAGTCTTTGCCAAGAGCGAGTCCCTCCAGCGCCACTTTGACTTGGCTCACAAGAAGACGGCGGACATGGCTGCCCAGGAGTTGGCCAACGAGAGCAGCGGCACCGGCCTGCTGACCTGCGAGCACTGTCCGCGCACATTCAAGCGACAGGACACACTCCGCCGGCACTTGGTAGCATTCCACCCCGAAGCACCGCTGGCTGAGGGGCACGAGACGCAGGACAACTCCGGACCCCGCAAACGAATTGCGAAGCGTAGAGATTGTCCCTATTGTGGCCTCACCTTCCCTGCGTCCAGTCTCACCATTCACATACGCCGGCACACCGGCGACAATCCGTACAAGTGCACACAGTGCGAGAAGGCCTACCCCCGCAGCCAGGATCTGACCCTGCACATGAGGCAGCACACGGGCGAGCGGCCCAGCCAGTGCAAGATCTGCTCCAAGAAGTTCATTTCCCAGAACAAACTGGCGCGTCATATGCGCCTTCACACGGGCCAGCGGCCATATGTCTGCGACATATGCAACAAGGGCTTTGTGCAATCCAATGACCTCAAGATCCACTTGCGTCGCCACACGGGCGAGCGGCCGTACCACTGCGGCGTGTGCGGTGATAGCTTTGTGTGCGGCTCCCTGTTGACCATCCACCGCAACCAGATGGGCCACCACGAAGTCAGGCACGAGGGGGCAGGCGCAGAAGACCCCCTACCAGACGATCCGTATGTGAATGCTCGGGTGAACAAGCGACGGGCAGAGGACATTGAACGGATGCGCCTGCAGAGGGCTACCGAGGATCAACTTCAACAGCCACTGGATGTAGCATACGAGAAGAAGTCGCCACCAATTCTTTCCTACAAATGCGGTGTCTGTGAGATGAATTTCAAGAGCGGTGCCCTGCTGACCATCCATCGCAATAACATGAGCCATTACGAGCTGGGAAAGGTGGACTACGGCGATCCCTTTGGGCAGATGCAGAAAAGGCTTAAATATTAATAGACAAAAGCATAACCCAAGTCTTGCATTTAGTTTTAAGTAGAAATTTAACAATTTGTTTCCATATATTCATAAAAAAGTATTATCTTAAGGGGGTTGACCCAGGTGAGGCTTTTTAAAAATTGAAAGAAATGTTTTTCGCTTCTATAACTTATGAATTATATGTGGTAAAAAAGGTTTTTTCAGTATGCGACTTGGTTAAAAAGTTACAGCTCTGAAAAGGAATGCCCCTAAGGGCGCTTCCCTACTTTTCCCAACTTTCAAAAGCGTTTTTCTGGAAACCATTGTTTTACAACTGGTTAACACGATTTCTCGAAAAGTACTTAACCGATTGTTGTGAAACTTATAGGCGCCAATTGCTTATTTATTCATATTTTAAAAATATCCTGGTCTATACAATGGCCGCATTCATCAAAATCATAATGGCATTTAAGTTTTAGAATCGGCTTTGCCAGTTCGCCAGAATCTGCTTGACCATGACAGTACCTTTTTGTTCAGTGTATCTCAGAAATCAGATAATATTTACGCTTCAAACTAATTTTTAAAAATACTTCATACTTTACCTAATAACTGGTAATAAATTCAGAACCCTACAGCTTCTGCACTCTTCAGGAAAAATTATAAAAAAACGACAGTCACATAGGCCTATATACCAGAAATCAGAAAGTTTTTAAAATTACTTAACTTAATAACTGGTAATTCAGATTCCAAAATCTTCTGGGCTCTTTAGGAAAATTATTTAAAAAAAGGCCTTCACAGTGGTAAACCCCTTTAACTTTACCATTTACTTAGATCGCTCATTACTTTGGAAAGAAGCAACGTGCTTTAAATATAAAAAACACATATGAATGTACATACAGGTTTTTCTTTGGTAGCCTATTCCTTTTGGTTAATTTTTGCTGCCCCGCTCTGATCTTTACTTTTAGTGCCTAGCCCTGTATTTAAGTATTAATTTATAACCTAAATTAAGCTAAAAACCAACTTAAATCTCTATTTGTACTTAAGTTTAGACCCTTTCTATCTAATTTGTTAAATAATAAATAAAAAAAACTCATCTCACTTCCATTAATGGTTAAGTGAATATATATACTGTATATACTTGAAAAACAGCTGAATTTATCTCTTTTAAATGTAAATAAAATGAAAAGAAACCCATATTGCATATATTCTTTATGTAATATATTTATTAATTAAAAACTGTTTACTGAAATCATCTTAAACAGAAGAAAAAGAGAGAATAATATTATATATGTATCATTTAACAATTAGCTGTTGTCCATTATCTTAGTGGCGTTTGCGCGAATGCGACGCGGAAGAAGAGGAGGTGTACGCTTTGGAGCTGGATTGGTGAGTGCTGCGCGATTTGGATCGTGATCTCGTGCGGTGCCGCTGGCGTCCGCTGGTGCTGCTGCCATGGTCATGGCCACGGCTGCTGCTCGGTCGCGATGAACGGTGGTAGCTGCTGCTGCCGCCATCATCCTCTGCGGAGTGACTTGAGCCGCGATGTCGCCGCTGCCCCTGGCGGTGACTACTACTACTGCCTCCGCTGTAATGATGGCGGTCGTGGCGTCTATCCCGATCGCGGTCCCGTTCTCGCTCCCTTTCTCTGTGGCGATCGCGACGATTGTATTTGCTGCGACTGCTGCTGCTGCTGGCATGGCTGCGATGCCCATGACGAGAGCTGCGCTTGCTCCGGTTACTGCTTGTCTTGGAGCCGCTGTCGCTGCTGGAGCTGGTGCTGTCATCGCTGTCGCTGCTGGAACTGCTGCTGTCGCCGCCACTGCTGCTGGAGGAGGACGATGTGGACGAGTGGCGTCGCTTGCTTTTCGACTTGCGCGACGACGACTTGTTGACCTTGTTCAGTGCCTTATCGGCTGCACTAAGCATGGTGGCCACCGATTCGGGCATCTGCAGCAGATTGGTGGCCGGATTCGGCACAGGCTTTAGCTTGGGCGGGCCCGAACTTGAGCTTACATTGGGTAAGGGAGCCACAGAGGCGGCAGCCACCACCTGTTGAACATAACTCTGGGACTGATGTTTGCCATCCTTGTTGTCGCTGAAGCGAGTGGTGCGCTCCTTGCGACTGGGACGTTTGCCTGCTTAAGATCAAGACGATTAAAAGGAGATAGAGAGAGTATATGAGTTGCACAAACCATTGTATTGCTGCAGCTTCTCGTGGGTTGGACGGCTGGCCGTCTCCCCCAGCGAATCGGGATTGGCCAGCGCTTGGCGACGCTGCTCGCTGGCAGTATCGGAGCGCTCCAGCTCGCGCTTTCGATGACGTTGCAGGGTCTGCTCATCGCGCTGCTCCTGCTTGGCCACGCGATCCTCGATGTCGTCAATGACTCTTTCAAAGGATCGTTTGCTGCGCCTTATGCGAGCCTTAAAAAGAGTATATTACTTGATGTTAAATACATTTTAAAGGCCAACGAACCTTCAACTCTTCCGCGCTTAGGTGTACGCTTTTATCAACATCCTTGCCAGCATCTGCCTGGCGCTCGCCATCCTCCTCGTCGTCATCCTCTTCGCTTTCGCTGGAAGAATCGCCATAGGCAGCTAAACCTATAATTCAAATCAGTGAAGTGCTAATTGTGGCTAACCAGACATTGAATTATGTAGAGATTGGGCGCAGTTTTAGTTATCATCGATTTTATTAGAGGCCTTTACGGAAACAGGTAGGGAATAGAGAGAGAGAGGCAAAGCCTTTGGCAACTAGCATGAGAGTAGAAACTAGGCTTGATTGTTGGTAATTTAAAGCTAGGAAAGGGGCTCTTACAATCCAATTCGTTGTCATTATAGAAGGAGGGTATAGGGGAATGATAACAGAGGGGTTCAAGCATAACTCAGACTACCTCTAAACAAAAACAAAAAAAAGAGTGCAAAGGGAAACTTACAAACTATGGATTTTGATTACTTACCCAAGTTGCCGGTTATGGAGGACAAGGCGCTTTTGCGAATCACTTGGGCTGATGACGCTTTTGATTTACACATAGTACATACATATATATATAGGTATATATTATATATTACGATTATAAGATTCAGCAAGTGATTTCATATTTAGAATTCAGAGATTAGCAGAGACAAAGGATTATTAAAAGAGGTGTTAACGCGCGCTCGCCGATACTCGTTTACGCAATCGTATTCGAATTCGTATTCATTATTTCTGGGTCCAATCTATGTTCTATATAAGCTACTTACACACAACAAGACACATAAATAAAACGCGCGAGCGCTGGAAGAGATCGGTTTTGGGTGAACTTAGGTGTATTGCAAATAATGTACCTTTGGCGCGATGCGCTTTGAGTGTCTCGCCAGCAATGGCCGCAATCTCTTCGTTTGTGGTTTCCAGCAGGATTTCGGTTAGTGTGCGACGCACCACAAGCATCTACAGATGGGTATTTGGGTATTCATAGTTTCATTTTGAACTGTACAAAAGGGGGGTGGGGTCTTGGGTTTTGGATGTGCCGCCGGCTGGCCAGGGAATGAAATGCCAGAGGGCAGAGTTTAATGACTCCCCTCCACTCGATTTCATCGCCTGGCTGAGAGCCAAAACACATCCAATTCAAATGGTGTTTGATGCCTACCAGATCCGCCAGTCTTTCTTCGTAGTTTTTACCATTGACATCGTCTGCTTTCGCCGCTGCTTGTTTATCCACTGCCGCCCGCTCCTCCTCGTCGCTGCTGGTGCTGCTGCTGCTGCCATTGGTGGCCTTACTTAACAATTCATTACCTATTTGTGGCTCCTTCAGTTCTCCGCCAAGCGTCACCCCAGCAGGCAAGCCAATTGAATCTTCGCTGTCGCTGGCCTGAATTTCAAGGGCATGTTTAATGAAGGTCTTCTCTTACAGCCTTCCGCTATTCTTTGGTCTGTCTCGGTTTCAGTTTGGGTTTATGTTTCAGTTTAATTCAGTCCCGTTCTAGTGGTGGAGTGGAGCAACCAATTGGTGTGATATGTGTGCCTTGTTTTTCGACACTTTTCGGTCCGTATTGACAGTCAGTTAACCCTGCAAGCCCTCGCCACCCTACCCATACTTACCACGTTCGAGATGTTCAATAGATTACCAGGTGTTGTTAGTGTTTTGCTTGATACTTGCTTAACGTGGACATCGATGGCAGCCTCAGCGGTGTCTGAGGACTGCTGGCGCTCCAGCTGCCGCTGTTTCTCACGCTCCATTTTCTCCAAGCCCTCTCTGCAATAAATAAGCAAATAGAATGTATAAACTACTACTCTGCTCTCGCCTCACCTTATCCAAGCTGGCAGCATTTTGCGTTTGTTGGCATCAATCTCACTGCTGGCACCACCACCGCTTCCGCTTTCTAGGTGCTGCTGTGGCTGCTGATGCTGCGGATGTTGCTGCTGATGCTGCTGTAGCGTTTGCTGATGCGTTGCGAGCTGTGTGTGTGGCGTGTGCGATGCCTGTTGCGATGCCTGGTGTTGCTGCAACTGCAGCTGTTGATGCGGCTCATTGGGATTGCTGACGTTCAGTTTGAGCAGCGAGGGAATATGTGCCGTGGGATTGCCTGTGCTGTGTGGAGTCTTTCCGGGCTGCGTGTGCCAATTGCTCCATTGCTGTTTGCCTAGGGAAATGTTTTTTGCAATCAGTTGATGCCGCCGGTCTATAGTCCCTCTGTTATGTTCACTCACCCGCTTCGCTGGACGCCGACACGGACAGGGCTGGCGTCTCATTCACTGCCAGCCACTGGGATTGCGTAACCATTGGAGCCGGCGGCGGCGGTGTTTCCGTGCCATGTCCTCGCTCATTGTCGTCCTCCATGTCCATGTCCGCTTCGCCGTGCTCCTCCAGGAGGGGATACCCGGACCGCACCACACTGGGCAGCGGCATGACCATCGCCTGTTGGTGATAATCGCGCACATTGCCAATAACCGGCGGCGGCGGGCATGTGGAAACTGGCATAGTGACGGCTGCCGCCGGACCAGCGTCCCGCATGTGAATCCACTGTTGGGCAAGCTGCGCCCAATCGATGCCCGCGCCGCCCTGCATGGCCAGCGGCAGGCTGGTGGCCATCAGAGGGTTCACAATGCCCGGGCCGCCGCCGCCGCCAGCGGGCAGAGCGAAGTGAGGGGGTGGCGGCGGGGGCTGTGCCAGGAACTGATTGTGGGTATGGCCGTGTCCAAGACCATGGCCATGGGCATGCTTGTTGTAGCCCAGATCGGCGTTGCCGTTTCCGCCGGGAAACATTTTTGCACTTTGCCTAATTAAAACGTTGAATTACTAAACGAGTTCTTAGTTTTTCAAGTTGTTCCACAATTTTCCTTCCATTTTGCTTTTTGGCAATGTGGCCAGGCGGGGCCAGAAAATGTGTTTTATTTTTCACATAGATGCGGCAGCTGGTCACACTTGCTCTTTAACGTAGTTTTTTTTTAAATTATTTTAAAATCCAATCCCATTTTCTAAGTTATTTGAAACTATTTGAAAGTTAAAATCTATTTTAAATCAATATAAAGATCAGATTATTGATCAATTTAGATTGACGAAATGCTCCTCTTTAAAAAAGACCAATTTGAGTTTTTTGCTAGAATAATCACTAAGCCTCTCTTAAAATTCCGTTTTCTAAACTATTTTAAAATATATGAAAGTTAAAATAAAAGTTAGAATCTTTTTTATATCAATATAAATTTCAGATTATTAATCAAATTAGATTGAAGTAATGCACCTCTTAAAAAGAAAATAATTGAACAAAATACTTGACCAACTGGAGTATTTTCCTAAAATCACTAAGCTTCTCTGGTTATTTAATATAGGATATCCATATTTCAGGATTGTAACTACATCGCTTCCAAACCCCGTTAAATACTGGTACATTTGTATATTATCTCCCATTTCTTTCAATTTAAGCTTCTCTCAACCAAAGCCAAACGACAATTTGAACAGGTATTCTTTATATATATTTACTTCGTACTCATTTATAGGAAAACACTGCAGAACGAGTCAAATTAGTAGCCACGCCAGCGAGAAGTTTAATATAAATCTCTCACAGTGCTGGGCGCGACGGTGGCCAATTGAAATGTCTACGCGTCCAAAGCTTTAACATACACGAAATGCAACCAACAACACAGCGGGTTAAATATACACCTCTAATTGTACACACTATTGAGACAGTTAATGCAAGCTTATAATACAATCATTCAGTGGGTAAAACTTAATTGTATCTATAGTCAAACACGGCAGTCCGTCATCGAATCCTGTACAGGTTGCTAAATGCACACATCAAGGTTGATCTCGGCCGCTTCAGCTAAAGCCCTGTGCGTTACCAACTTAAAGTTAAGTCACTAAACAACTAACACGTTTCGAAGGTAGTGAAGGCATCAAAACATAAACTCCTCATCCACCGAATTGGCCTCACAGCTTGTTGGCAGTTAAGGTAAGCGGAGGGGCGGCGGCACCACTAATCGATTTGTGGTCGGCGCGCTCCTGATCCGAAAGCCAAGCCATCTGCAGGGAATAAAATAGGTTGTAGCTGCAACTTGAGAGAGAATCAACAACACATACCTTCTGTTTGTGCTGCTGAGCGGCAGAGTGACACCTGTCCAGCACCATCTTTTCGGTGAGCAGACCTTCCTCGGAGGCATAGACTGCCGCCTGCCAGGAGACGCCCAGCTTGGAGATTTCACGACCCGACATACCCTCGCACAGACTGGCCATCTTTGAACACGTCTGTCCATAGTCAAAGGTGTCTAGTTTGAAGCGCCTAAGGGAAGAGATACAAAAACGTAAGCCAGAATATCTTGCAAGATCCAAACTGCGCCAAAAACTCACTTGGCACCTGCTGTGGCCGGCTGAAGGACATATTTATCGAAATAGAGTCGCAGCAAGCGCTCGCGTTCCTCCAGTCCTGGCAACACGAACTCCACCATCTCGTCCAGACGATCGTTGATGGCATAGTCGAACTGCTCGGGCGTGTTGGAAGCCAGCACGAGCATGAACTTGGGATTCTGCTCAGAGGTGCGGTACAGGAAGGCGTTGAGGGCAGCACGCAGATCCTCCGAGATCTTCTCCGAGGAGCGCTTGCGCAGGAAGGCGTCCGCCTCATCCACGAAGAGAAGCAGGCCGCGGCGCGAAGTGTGCGACCAGTCGAACACTTTGTGGATGGCCGTTACGCCCTCCTTGCCCATGGGCGCCACATCGCCGCCCGTCATGATGGCAAAGTCCATGCCCGAGTGCTCAGCCAGCTTCTTGGCGAACATTGTCTTGCCAGTTCCAGGCGGGCCGTGCATCAGCACGTTCCTGTACATGCCCCGGTTGATGCGTGTGTTCTTCGTGGCAATGGCAATGTCACGTAGTCGCTCCTCCAGCTTGGGATTCAGCACCACGCCCTGCAAGGCATCGGTGGGTTTGGCGCGCAGCCGCTTCAAGTAGTTGAGCGGGTGCTTAAGAGCGTCCAGGAAAGCGAAGCGTGAGGTCTCTCCCACCAGAGTTGGCTTGCCAATGCGCGCCTCGACATACCGAGAGACCACGCCAGTGGCTCCCTTGGCAGAGTACACACCCAGAGCCAGCAGCGAGAGTCCTCCGGCCGCAGTCAGCACCTTGTCCCAGTCGGTAAGCATGGCCTCGGCGCCAGCGCCAATTACAGAGCCAGCGGTTCTGCGGATCAGAGAGAGGAAATAAGTAAGTCGTTCAAACTAAATCTAAAGGTAAAAACCCACTTGATGCCCTCCAACACGGTGGTGCGGTGCTCCTGTGCCTTGGCCCGGATCTTCTCTAGGTTGATATCGCGATTCTCGCGATCCACGCGGGCCTTGGCACGCAGCTCGTGTTCCAGGAGCTTAAGCCGGTTCTTCTCCTTCATCTCGATCTCATGCTCAATGGTCTGACGGCGCATTGCCTCCTGGCGCTGCACGCTCTCCTCCTGCTTGCGCAGGTTGTCCTCCTGCACATGCTGCTGCTGCTTGAGCTGGTCCTCGTAGCGCTGGCGGGAGAGCTGGTCCTGGTACTGGGCGCGTTGCTGCTGCTGCTTCGTCTCCTCGATGAGCGTCTTGCGCCGCTCCTCATGGTCGATGCGCTTCTGCTCGACCTTGGCCTGCTCAATGTGCGCCTCGTACTCCTTGACCTTGGTGTTGTACTCGCTCTGCCGGGTGGCCTCCTGCATTTTGGACAGCTCCAGGGCCTCCCGGGCGTGTTCTGCACGAGATTAACATAGATTACACCACACACTCACACATCTCCCGGACAGAGGCGCACGCACACGCAAAGGCAAGCCGCGATAGCATGGCGCATGTCGGTTATGCAATTGGCTGACGAAATTTCCGCTTACTTGAACGCTCGAGAGTCTTGGCGGCATCCGCCGCCCGCTCCAGCGCCGACGAGTCGAAGCGGTACGCCTCCATCGCCTTGCGCTCCGCCCGGCTCAGTTCCTGGTCACCGGATTTGTTGCCGGCCGTCCTGCCCTGCGAATCGGCCCCTCCTCCACCACCACCGTCCCCATTAGTCGCCGGCTCCTGCTGCGGCTGCTGACGATTCCTGCCCAATAGCCACGACATGGTTGCTGTTCCTGCTCACTCGCTGCTCGACTCGGCGCTGATTTGGAGTACGCTTCGTGCGTGTTTCAATCAAAGGACAATTTTGTTCAGCAAACTCAAAATATTACGATATGTGGTCAGCTTTCGCTTTTCCATTCAGAGAACGTGATTCTAGAAGAGTGTGGCCAGGTGCGGGAAATCACTTGCCTGCAGTTTGCGTGGGAAAATACTGAATTATAAGCTACTCATTGCGAGCAACAGTTGGGTTGGCGGCGGGCAGCTTACGAAATTTTTGAAATGGAAAATATAATGAACACAAAAGGAATATTTCAAAAGACTGACAAGAAAGAGACAGAAGTAATGCTTACAAACATTTTTATTTTTCAACTTTGTGTGTTATAATATAGGAATTAATTATAATAATTGTAATTACCAGACATTGCACTCCAAGTATGGCCCACACATACAGTGCAAACTTGTGCTTATAGAACAGTTGAAGGCCTCTCCAAAGGGAAACAAAGCGGCCAGAGCTTGATTCAGACGTATCTCGTCCGGGCTGCGGTGGCCATAACTATATACGAGCTCAAAGTTATCATGGCTAATCAGATTCTGGGGCAAGTTCAGGAAGAACAGTCGCTGCAGCGGTATATCGGTGAAGCTCGGCTGCTCCTGACTGTACTTGCTACCCACACCGAAGTACACGTCGTGGATCATCTTCAGACCTGTTACGTCAGCCACTTGATGGTTGATGATGTCGCGAGTATATTTGGTGATCATATGCATAGCCCATTGGTAGTTATCATTCATATCAAGGTTAAGAAAGCGGTCGCTTGGATTTCCATCGCCATCATATTTCAGGGCCTCCAGTTCGAGGGATCTCGCCATATGCCGGCCGAGCATGAATCCCAGCAGACTCACCTTAAATACGTCGTGGCTTTCGGGAGTGTAAAACGGTTCCTGCAGCATATCGAACGGCAGGACCACGGTGTTTTCTCTGTTCACGAACATGGGGTCAGCACCGACTATTGGAACACTTTCCTCCAAGTAGTAATATTCATTTCCTTTGGCCGCTGGCTTATCCAGGAGCTCCAGGACGCGTCTAGTGCGGACCTCCAATACCTTCAGGTGGGCAGCGGCAAAGTCCTGACCAGGCGCTAGTTGCAGATCCCTGTAGAAGTTGGTCACAAAGCTGCGGAGATCGAGGTTCCTGGGAAAGTTTCCTACATTAAGCTTCAAGGCCTGCACCTTTTGCTTCAGCTGAGTGAGCTCGATCAGGTTCAGCTTCAGATTGTTGGCCTCGATTCTGGCCAAAAGCCGAGTTTGCAGGGCATCGAAGAGCTGTTGTATCTCGGTGTCGTATTGAGAAAGTTTCTCTGGCCAGAGGTAGTCGCTCTCGTACAGGAAAGTGCAGCCAAAGTCCATGTGTTCACGCGCATCCTGGCCGCAATCAAGAGCTTTGTTTTCCGCATCGCTGACTATGTAGCTCTCTAGGAAGTGGCCAAACCGGGCCATTATGTAAGTGGCAATTAACTCGGTGGTACGGCGGCCCAACAGCCGTTTCAAATCTGAGAAGTATTCCATATTCTGAATCTTAACCGCAAAATCAGAGCCAAAGGGGCGTCCGAAGACGATCTCGAAGTACTGCCTCCATGGCCAGCCGGTCTGGACCTCCAGCTCGCCCAGAGTGATCTCTTTCATGGGCTCCTCCTCAAGGTTGGCCAACTTATTTAGGGTCTCCTCTAGGTATTCAATTTCTGACTCCCATATCCCCACTTCCCTGGTTATACCCACTTTCCTCAAAATATCCGCCTTGTCCCATTTGCATCTCTGTTCTAGAGTTGGCTTGTCTATTACCACCACATACTTGCTGCTGTCCGACGGGTCCAGAGTGATATTCATCTTGAAGAGTACGTTGTTCAAACCATAGCGACGCAGTCGTGCGAGGGTTAGCATCCACTCGAACGGGTACGGATACGGATGCACCTTGACTCGGGTTTCCAGCGGGTACGTATGTGTGGCTTGGTGGCTACTATTGAGATGCGGCCAGACGATCCCCGAGTCGGGGGGCACCAGCTCCATATAGTGTTTCAACGACCGGGATTCGTTCGTGGCCGTGCGGCATGTCTGATAGAAGTTTAGCACCTTCGCCTCCACACTGCTCCTAGCCAGCGAGGCATTGGCCTTCGTGAGATTCTCGAAGATGGAATTGAACCGTCTGCGGACCTTTGTCTCGACCTCGAACTGGAAATTCTCGTACCTATAATTACCGCCGGCGTACTTGTAGAAATTATCACAGGGGTCGGTCTGGTTATCAATGGAGCTCAGCAGACGGTTCAGAATCTGCACGTTGGGGTTGGGATTGGGATTGGAAGCCACCACCGTCCAAAGCAGCAGCACCATGCAGGCAATCCACTGATTTGTTCTTGATAGGATCATCTTTGGGGAACAACTGATGGAATCGTGTGAAAGCACAGCCCTATATGGCATCATCCGAGGCAACTGATAATCGAAATAATTAATTAATCAATTATCATGAGCTTTTATGTCTGATCTCTAAGTCGAGCTTTTTTCCTCTTGGTTCTTCTAGAGTACAACATTATGGGGACTTTCTTTCTCCTCTGGTAAAGAATAGAATTTCAAATTATTATTTAATCTAATGGATATATTTGTGTGTAGTGAAGAGTAAGACTTCAAAATTTAAGTGAGGATTTAGTGGTAGAAGAAGCTGATTTTTGAAAGCCTTGTATTTTTGGGAATTACTTAAATCAGCGGAGGGCACGAGATCTAATGTTTTGAGCAGCAGCTGCCTCCGAAAAAGGATAACGGTTTAAGCATCTTGAGTAAATTGAGCCATGGCTCAAACCTTTTAAACTATAATTCTTTTGGATTATATGTTTATTTTTCTTTGGCAATAATATTTGTATAAGCTCTAAGATAAAGAATTAATGACTTTAGAAGACGCAGCACAATATTTTAAGATTCAAAATTCACTCCAAAGCTTTTTTCGCTTTCTTGTGTGACCAGGTTGTCGCGGCAACTAAAAGCCAAACGAACTATATGACCATTCCGCGTCTCATGTTCATCGATGTATCGATATAAGTTTCTAGCCGGTCGGAACAGCTGATCGCTCTGTAAACTAATCCACAAATGTGTTGCTTTAATTTATTAAATTAATTTATAATTAAAACCTGGTAATTTGATACAAAAGCTGAAGAAAATATTAACACAGAATCCGGGTGACCAAACGCCACGCGATTTTTGATTGTAAAAGGCTTTCGCCATGGCAGGACTTGCAGGATCCGCCGGTCGGAGCACCATGTTCGAACGCAACCAAAAGACCATCTTTGTGCTGGACCACACGCGCTACTTCAGTATCGCCAGCGAGGAGTACATCTCCATGGACTTCCTCAAGGGGAAGCCAGCGGATGCCGGCGCATCGGGAGTGGGCAGTGCAGGCGGTGCGGCCGGCAGCGGGGCGCAGTTCAGCAAGAGCCTGTGGACATGTGCCTGCGAGTCGTCCATCGAGTACTGCCGCGTGGTCTGGGACCTCTTTCCGGGCCGGAAGCACGTGCGCTTTATCGTCTCGGACACGGCAGCCCATATTGTGAACACCTGGAGCCCCAGCACTCAGAACATGTCGCATGTGATGAACGCCATGGTGATGGTGGGCGTGCCCTCGCGCAGCATGCCCCAGTCCTCCGACTACTCGGTGATCCACGGCCTGCGAGCCGCCATCGAGGCGCTGGCAGAGCCCACGGACGAGCAGATGGCTGCCCTGGCAGGTGGCCGATCGGAGGAGCTGCCACGCATACCAAACGAGGGTCGCGTCATCTGCATTACGTCGGCACGCGACAATACGAGCATGAAGAGCCTGGAGGATATCTTCAACACGGTGCTGGTGCAGCAGAACGCTCTGGCGGCGGCGCCCTCCAAGAAGGGCCTGGCCATCGACCACTGCCACCTGGTCATCCTCAACATTGTGCCGCTGGGCGTCGAGTCGCTGGTAACTAACCGCAGCCTGCTCAAGATCTCACCGCTGCTGGACGTGGAAATACACACCGTGAGTGCACCGAACATCTCCTACAAGCTGACCCACCTTATTCTGGACCACTACGACCTGGCCAGCACCACGGTGACCAACATACCGATGAAGGAGGAGCAGAATGCCAACTCCAGTGCCAACTACGACGTGGAGATCCTTCACAGTCGGCAGGCCCATTCGGTAACGTGTGGCTCGGACTTTAGCCTGCCGACAAGCATCAAGCAGGGCGCCACCTACGAGACGGTGACCCTCAAGTGGTGCACGCCACGTGGTTGTGGCTCTGCCGATCTGCAGCCCTGTCTGGGCCAATTCCTGGTGACACCTGTGGACGTCACCTCACGTCCCAGCTCTTGTCTGATCAACTTCCTGCTCAACGGACGATCGGTTCTGCTGGAAATGCCACGCAAATCCGGCTCTAAGACCACCAGTCACATGCTATCCGCCCGTGGCGGTGAAATCTTTGTCCATTCGCTTTGCATCACACGCTCCTGCATGGATGAGGCACCGGCGATAGCCGACGGGCCCGGCGGACGGGTGCCTGACTATCGCAACGCGGAACTCGGCCAGCTGTTCAAGATGTCGCGTATGCTGCCGCTGAAGACTAAAGATCCGGCGGCACCTAACTTGTCGCGCCGTCTGCCCCGCTATTTTCCGCTTAGCACGAGCTCCACGATTCTGTTTCATCTGCAGCGGCAGATTAGTTGGCTGCCGCACTTCCTACACCTGCTGGTCAAGGAGGACATGGACAAGCAGGACGAGGTTCGCTGCCAGCAGCATATCCATGAGCTCTACAAGAGTGCCTCGCGCGGCGATGTCCTGCCCTTCACGCACACCAATGGGGCCAGGTATGGGGAAGAATCTGTATTTAATTTAAATAATAATTACATTTACTCTGCAGACTAAAGCTCTCCAAGGCCAAGGACCAGTATCGCCTGCTGTACAGGGAGCTGGAGCAACTCATTCAGCTCAACGCCACCACAGTGCACCACAAGAATCTACTGGAGAGTCTGCAGAGTTTACGCGCCGCCTATGGCGATGGGCCGTTAAAATCAGAGGCAGGCTCCAGCCTTCTGCGCTCCTACACGGAATCACCGCTCTCGCCCGAACGTCTGGAACCTGTCATCAGCAGCAGCAGCAGTGCTAGTGGCAGCACCAACTCCAATAGCCTTCTAAAGGCCAGCAAGCGACGCATGTCAAGCTGTGGTCAAAGGTGAGGCGGTGTTACGTTACCTTTCTGAATCATTTGAGGCTTAATCTCTATTGTTTCCCTCAGATCTCTGCTGGACATCATCTCCTCAGCGGAGCGAAGTCAGTCCAACAAACGCCTGGACTTCTCAGGTCGCCTGTGCACGCCGATGGGCCAGGTGGCCAAACTGTATCCGGACTTTGGCAACAACAAGGAGAAGGACTCCCTAACGACGGCCGGTAATGCGGGTCCAAATGTCAAGGAGGAGTCCATAAGGATTTAAGTGAACTTGGAAGTGGGACATCTTTCGCATCTTCCAATGAAATTCAGTTTTGTGTTGCACTCAAGTATTCTTCTGTGACCAATATCCTTGATTTGATCCCAAACAACTGCATCTAAGTGCTGGGAAAACGTATATTTTAATTGCTATTGCTAATTATTCCTTATTGTGAATTCGCTTTTGATTCAAACTGCATGTTTTAAACTAAGCAACATTTTAAACGTTTGTCTAGGATTTAGTGGTTATTTTTAATTTTTTTTATTCTGGCCTTTGCTATTTTTAA
>JAEIIH010010476.1:0-13347 GCA_018904745.1 Drosophila orosa
AAAATCTTTATATATGTATGTATATTTTGATATTCTAATATTGTAGATTAGATCTGCAATTAGTTTAATTTTATTAAACTATTAATTTAGGGATTATTCCATCTAAGCTTCTCTTTCAATGTATATATAAATTCTTAATAACACCAATGAAACCACTAACACAAAAACACCATTGCAAACAGCATTACAAACACCAATACCAACGCCACTACAAATATCAACACCAATACAAGCAGCAGTTTGACACTTGAGCGGCACTCGGCGTAAATCGCTTGCGACGCGACTGTACTTGTTGCTTTTTGAATAAAGCACTGCCTGCAAGTATGCAACGCGAAATTCGCAAATGGCTCAAGCTCCGGCTGAAAACTCCAGCAAATGCATTTTCAATTAAAAGTGGGCGAAGAGGGTCTGCCGGGGGGGTGAGGAGTGGGCCAAGAGGGAGCGGTGGCCCATAGTTTGTCATTCCATTTGTTGCTTTTTTAATTGAATCAACTTTCGGCAGATAGCCCGAAGCGCAGGCAGCTCTTCGCTTCCAGTAAGAGCACTCCTGTGTTCCTTTGCCACTGCATTCCGCTCTCTTTCGCTCTCTCCGGCTGCATTCAATGCGCTCTTAAGGACCCGGAGTCCTTCAATCTGGCGTTCAATCCGCTCTTAGCTGCATCGATTGAAAGACAAAGAAACAGAAGCAGAGAGAGAAAGAGAGCGAGATTGAAAACCTGACCCTTGACAACATAAATTTTATTGTGTGTTTTCTAAGGGCAGCGTTTTTTGTCAGCTTTTCCTTTTCCCTTTTTGTTTTACCTGGCATTTGCAGGGTATTTGGCTATACTGGGTATTTATGGGGTCACCAAAAACAGGGGTAAATCATTTAAGGAAATAATAATAATAATAATAATTTTACAAAACATTTCAGATGGAAACTAAAATAGTTAAGGCAACAAATTCATTGTAAATGAGTTATTTTTTATGGAATATTCGGGATTAATCAGGTATTCATACTTTCGTTAAATTTTTTCCATCATAAGGAGCAGCATAAATAATGCGCATCTGAAAAGTATGCAAGGATTTGTACCTGCTAGGGTATTCAATGGTCGTGTCGCTCGACTCTAGCATTCGTGAAGCTCCCTTGATTTCCTCGCTTTTTCGAGGTAACAGCAAGAGGGCCTTGCAACAAAAACATGGCACATCGAATTAGTTAATTGCATAAAGTACTCCTCACTGACTGATAGAGCAGACAGTTTGGCTGACAAAGTTGTCTGGCAGTAAACAATGCTGACATCTCGGCATGGGGGTCCTTCTGCCACTACTAAGCTCCAGACTAAACTAAATGGCCACTCATTTTGTTTGTTTGCTGCTCACTTTGGCAGTACGCCCATTTCCGGATAAATGAGTTGAAATTTATGTCCGCACAGAGAGAGGTCTGGGATCTGGGCAGGACGGGGCTTAGGGAGCGGAGGAACCAGGGGGTTAAGGGTCCAAAAACTGCTGACATCCATGAGGCGGCGGCTAACTAACAAGTAAACTTGTTATTGCCAAGCTAATCACTTGAATGGGCGCATTGCTCCTATTTCATTATTATCGCCGGGGGCTCCTATTCGGCTATTTTCACAGGATACGGATATGTCCAACACTTGGATAATCTCCAAATAAAATGGATCAATTTCAGAGAGACTCGCCTCGGGCCCTGAAATTTGGTCAATTACAGCAGAAGTGAGATTTTAATTTATAGAGGCTTTCGTTGAGTTAGTTTTTCTTAATTTTAATTAGTATTAATTAATGAAAATTATAAAATATTCTATATCTGATCTTTTTTTTATTTTTAATAATAACAATAATAAAAGGTGAAGCTGTCACATTATTAAAGGAATAAAATAATAAACAAGATACAACTTTGCTAAAAGAAATTGCTTAATATAAAAACATGTTATGTTAATGTGAGCTAAAAGAATTTAAAGACGAGTCATGAAAAAAGGAAAAATGGAATGTATTTATTGTGAATCATAAAAATTCCCTAGATTATTCTTTTCTAATAAAAAAACACAACTTTTATAATGTCTCTCAAACTCCCTCACCTTTCCACGCTCCTAATTAACCGCAGCCTTTAATTAGTTTACTTTATTAGTTCAATCTCATTTAAAACAACTCCTCGGCATTATATCTAACAAAAATATTAACATTTTCTCCGTTCCGCTATTTTTTATCCCGCTCGCTTTTATTTTCGCAAATTAATATTGCAAACATGTAGTTGCTGCAAAAGGGGAAACAAGAGGCGACGGCAGAGAAGAAACAAAAGCAAACCAAACGAAACCAAACCAAACCAGAGGGAAAAAATTGTTGTTGACGGCAAGAATTTTCCACATTCATACACTCTGGACCGGCGGAGCATCAAAACAATTTGAAAAACTCGCACAAACAAGCGCGTGTGACAGGCGAAAATGGAAATGCAATAAAATGAATGGCGAAAAAATGTTAAAATTAACTCAAAATATAAGCAAACCATAAATTATATGCGGAATGACATGTGAAATTACTTAATTAAATTAATTTCTGCACACACGCCGCAGGGTAGGGTTCTGGGGACTCTGCCCGGGCCCCTGGGTTTCATTCGCAAAATTCTCTTAATTTATGCGATGTCAAAAGGCCGAGATCCAAGCCAATTAGTGTGTGCGCAAATGTCACAGTCGGGTTTTAAAAAGGAATTCCATTTAAATGGGATAGTGTTAATATATGCTTTTTGTTCTATAATACTTTGTGACACTTGTTTCTATCAAAGGTACAATTTAATATGTACAATATGTTTTAGTAAGAAATCTGCAATTGTTCATAAAGTATTTCTATAAATTCCCTCACCTTACTACCCTGTGACATATTGTCTCTAAAGAAATCTATTAGAATCTATTTAAGCATAAATCAATTAAATTGGATATTGAAGCATGCATATAACAGAAAATAATTTTGCCACGCTTCATTGCTCCAATTAAACTCTAATATTTTTGACCAATTAAAAACGGAATATAATTCGTAAGGAAAATATCAACAAATGCTGTCGGAAAAGCCTTCGTTTCTCAGTTCGCCCGTGTCATAGTTCATCAAGTGGCTTCACATTTTGTCTCCGTTGCTTAGCCATATAATTCACTTTGACTGTGCTCGGCCATTTATAATTCTCCTCTCTATTTTCTGTTCTATTTACAATACTCTCGCAGAAGCAAAACAAAAACACAAACCCGGAGAAGGGGAGGGAAACAATCTTTTCATAAAATCACGCAAACGCCGCGCTGAATAAGCTGGCAAACCTAAACAACAATGCAATTTTTACTGCTTGTCGCCTACTCACCGAGCTCGGAGCCGAGTCCTGGTTCGGGGGAGCACATGCATGTCACAGAGCGGCAGACAAGAGCAGCGGCAAAACATTTAAATCAAAATGATAAAGTTGCATACTTGAGTAGAGTTATGCGAGTCCTGTGGGGGCAACCGGGTGGCAGAGTGGGTGGCATGCGGCAAATAAATATGAAAACATTTTTTCTCATTGCGGTCTGCCAGTCTAGTTGCAGTTGTGTGTCGGTATGGCAATGGCAACGAGCGTGCAAAATAATATGCCACCAACAATGCGCAGCTGAATCGCAAGCTCAGCCACAAGGGCGCTCGCTGTTGCGCTGGCAAAGGAAAAAAGCGTAAAAAGCATAAGAAAAACAGGAAAAAAATAACGCAAATAATAATAATGAAAGAACCCCAGAAACAGAATCAGAATCAGACCGCAGACACAACGCCATGTTGCTGCTGCTGCTGTTGTTGTTTTTGGCCATGTTAAGACAGCATTCTCATGTAAAACGCACTCGTGGATCCCCGTTTCCCGGAATTTTCCACAATGAAATGATTTTCCTCGCTCTCCCTTCCCGAGAAGCCGCAGAAGAAACGTAAAAATAATTAGAGTAGTTGAGTTTCAAATAACTTTGTTAATGATATAAACATAAGGCTAATGGCTGCAGATGTG
Organism: Drosophila orosa; assembly: GCA_018904745.1. Lineage (NCBI taxonomy): Eukaryota > Metazoa > Arthropoda > Insecta > Diptera > Drosophilidae > Drosophila > Drosophila orosa. Next base: position 3,992 of record JAEIIH010010476.1, read on the forward strand.
GGCGGCCATGTCTCCCCTCATGGAAATGCCGGACATTTGATACTTATGCCAGCAACCGAGAGCGCAATTGTGCAGAAAATTGTTGCAAAATTAAGAAATATTCTCGGAAATTTCCGAAATGCACCAAGCCAGTAGAGTAGCACACGAAATTTGATACGAATTCGGGGCAAAAAGTTTTTGCTTTTCCCGAAAATGGCTAAATATGTTATTTTTCCGGCGAACATTTAAAGTCTGGGAGTCTGGGAAAATGCTCCAGAAATTGCATTTGCGGTCGACAGAGTTGGTGAATTTATCTTAACGAAATTTAAGTGATTGCAAGTAGGATTTGTAGTTGAGTGAAGGAGTTTTTAAAGTAATTAAATAAGTTTTGTGTGTTTTAATTGGTTTTAATTCAGAGTCCTAGCCTATTTAATTATTTAACTAATTCCCCAACTCTCATAAGCATTACGCGTCTTATAAGCTGATTTTCTTAGCCAAATGTAAATGAAAAATGTATAAATCCTGGAACTTCAGAGAAGGCTCCATATTCTCTGCCATCCTCTGATATTGTAAACTCTTTTTCCATTTGCATTCGTCTAACGTTTCACTGCCCTCCCCGCTCCATGAACCCCAAAAACAATAGAGACAATTTCTAATGTATTCCAATCATTTTTTGTGATTTTTCTTTTTTGTTTTGTTAGTTTTCATCTTTTTCTCGAAATGTTTTTTCTCGCAGCCATCCCCTAGAATGGGATCCTTTTTTTTCTGCCATTTTGGTTAACATTGTTTTGGTGACAGTTGCACCCGCATCTCATTCGGCTCCCCTTAACCCCTTGGCGCCCACTGTCCCGGTGACACACGGCAGCATTTCGCCTTCTGTGCTGTGTCAGTAATTGTTGTTGCTGCCATTTGTTGCTTTTGCTGTTGCTGTTGTCGAGTTGTCATAGTTCTTGGCTGTTTGTTGTTTCTATTGTTGTCATAACTGTTTTTGTTTACGCTGCATATTTTTTTCGGAGGGTCCCCTTTTTTTTTTCTCTCTCTCTTTGTATGTGTGTGTGCCATTGTTATTGTTGTTGCAACATAAATTTAAACGTGACATTTAGACACTCGACTGAGGCTCCTTCCCAATTTCTCCTCCGTTTCCCTCAAGTGTCACGCATTGAAATGGCTTGAAGGGTTGAATGGTTGCAAGGGGCTGTTGTGGCGGGGATACTTCATTCTTAACCTCTTCAACTTGCGAACAAAGTCAGCCTCAACCACACGCATTTGTCGTGCAATGACACATGATGGATGGTGGGGAAGGGACTCTTCAAATAAAGAAACTTCAACGATGATGGACGCTCGCAAAGGTCATAGCCTATATTCTGGATAATTATTTATAAGTTTCACTTTTGTTGTTCGATAAGTTGCATTGAATACATTAGTTTTGATGAAATACAAGCTCCCTCCAGACCTGCTTTCCCTAAAATTATCTTTATAGTTGAAATTGTGCAAGCTTCTTACCAAAGAAGACTACATTTTATTTCCCTTCTCGGCTGCCACAATTCCTATCCAACTCCCTATCTCTTTGCCAACATGGAGTTATTTGTTCCGTCTAAAACGAAGGAGGGAAAAAAAGAAACTTGAATGATAACTCCCCCAAGAGTCTTATCGCTTTTTTCGTCGCTTGAAAGGCTGAAATTCTTGAACCCCTGGGAGCCGAAAAATCTTTAGAATGCTTTTTGACAGACTCCGGGAACTTACTTAGACGACCTTCAAGTTGCCGCTGGAGCATCATGATGACGATGATGACGATGACGACTTGGAAACTCTTTCGCCACACACACACACACTGGCAGCGGCAACGGTGCGTATACGTATGATAAACCGCCAGCGAAACCCAACGTTGCGCATACGTCACGGTGTACAAAAGCAGCACGGGGAATGTGGGGATCGTTGGAAAGAAAGAGAATGCTGCAGGCTGCCTGAGATGAGACCGAAGGGAAGGCGGAGCGGCGAGGAATGACTTCGCATCGAGTGCAAGTTGCGTGTCCTTATCGCTTGGCCTCCAACTTTAAAGCGCTCTCAAGTGCACTTAACTACAATAACACCACAACGGCAACAGCAGCAACAGTAACAGCAGCAGCAGCAGCAGCAGCAGCAGCAACATCCCGGCTAGAGCCAAAACAGCAGTAAACAAGCCTCACATGTGGCGCTTTATTAAAGTTGATGCTACTTAAAATGCATTTAAGCCAGATCCCGAGCTCACAGCTCAAAGAACGTGGCCAACTTTTGCAATTGTGGGACTATCAAACAAAACTTTCTGCCAAAGCACAAAGCGCCGGGCACACAGCAGTAGCAGGAGCAGGAGGACGACGGGGGAGGAATAGTGGGTTTCGGTGGAGATTTTGAGCTGGGAGCAACAACCAAAGTGTCATCATGACCAACATCCAGCAACGGCAACGGCAACGGCAGCAACAACTACTGCACATGAGTTATTGCATTGTCGCCGGCGTCGTCATGGTTGCTCTTCTTCTCCATCTTCAAAGCCAGCCGGCCACGCCCCCTTCTAACGCTTCACGCCGCCCCTGCACTTCGCCTAACCTCTGCTGCTGCTGGTGGCTGTTGTTGCTGCTGTTAGTGCCACAATAGTTGATGTTGTTGCTGTTGCTGCTGTTGTTGCTGCTACGCTTCCCCGTGGACCCCTTCACTTTATGTTGGTGCTAGTGCTGTGGCCGGCGGTTCCTGTTGCTGCTGTTGTTGTTGCTGCCGGGTTGGGTTTTGTCGCGACAGAAGGATTTAGTGAAGCTTAGCGAGCAAGGCGAGCAACAAAAAATTATTCGGGTAACTGCAACAACAACAACAACAGCAACATACAAAAAAAGCAGCAACAGCAAAAAGGAAGGATGCAGGAAGGAAATCAAAGGGAGATCCCGACTAATTGAGTACCCAGGGAATCACGACTTGAAACGGGTTAAAAAGGGAATAACAACCACAAGTTTGTCAGCATATTTGAGGAATTTCTTTAAGCTTTGGAGGTAACAGCCTTTTGAGGACTCGAGGTGTTGTAAACTTGAATTAAATACATAAGGAATAAGGAAAGGAATAAGGTATACTTGTGAGCTGCTGTTGAGCTCTTTAAGGTCGTCATAAGTCCCATGTTTGCTGAAGGATATCAATTTTCAATGCAGTCCTGTGGGATTCCCTTGTCAGAGCTCTGCTGAAAAATATTAATAATTATTAAGCATTTAAATTATAAGCGTAATTGCCACTTGTCGCATAAACTCACACTTCCTCGTTCAGTACTGGATACCAAAGGAGCAGCGGGCGAAATGCAAATGTTGGAGTTCGTGTGCTCTTGGCTTAGCCTTCAAAAAGTGCGGACACACATTGACTCTCGTCTCGTGCTAAATCCCCTTACGCCAGGCAGTCGCCGCCTCCTCCTCCACGTGCTCCGTGCTCCACCTCCCACAGATGCAGATACTTTTGTCTCGCGCTATTTGTTTGCACTTCAAAAGGATTTTAATCAAAGTTTTTCAAGTGCCACCATGATGCAGCACTCTATTGCCGGAGCCGGCTGTCTTCCAAAAAGTTGCCTGGAAATTCAACAGCAGCAGCAGCACTGAGATTTATCTGGCATCATTCACAGTGATTTAATTATCGTTTCCTTGGCCCCGTTCTTGTTTCGACTCTCACATACAATTTATGATTGCTTTCGGAGATGTTGGTGGGACTTTACGCTCTGGCACAGGACACTCGCCGGGTGTCTCCGGCTAATTCCAATTACTCTGCGGACTCGCAAACTTTTCATTTCATTTAATCAGCGAATAGCAAACCGCAGCCGCAGCGGAAAACTTTTTATGTTCGGGAACACTTGCCACTGCACTTTGCTCTGCGGTTGACACTCTGTCCCAGCATCCGCATCCGCATCCGGCCCCATGTGTTCTATGCCCCACTCGTAGCCACTTAACGAATTTTCCTGCGCCGTTTTTGAGCGGCCAACAAAAAAGTGGAAGGGAAAAACAAATTTTAACGCCTCCCCTGATTGACTGCCAACTCGGAGCTGTCCAGTGCAAGTGCTGGTCCACTGGTACACTGGTCCACTGGTCAGCAGAGAGCGTGTCTCTGACACGAGGTGAGTGCTTAGGCTGGAGGACATTAGTTCTGGTGCCTGCACTCGGCCTCTGGTTCCTGGTCCGAGACAAGTGTCCCGTCTGTCACTGGGGCTGTGACTTGACGATGATGCTGATGGAGTTTGCTCTCAACGATGACAGCCGGAAAAGGATACTGCTGAAAAGCCACGACTCTTAGCTGGAAAATCACACTTGAATTTTTGAGAAATCGATCTTCTTTATGGAATAGCACCAATGCTAAAAGGGGAGACTCATTTAGGAGGCTAAAGAACTAAAATTTAATATAGCATCAAGAACTCCTCCTTTTTGTCCTGTGTTTTTTTCCGGGATGTGTAATTCCTTCGCTTCATTGGCATCCGTTTCGGTTACTGCTTTTTAACCTTGCAGACTCACAAAAAAACTTGTTAAATAATTGGCTTTTAGCATTTTAAGCGTTTATCCAGCCATAAAGAGCCCGCCGAGCTCGAACCCGCTCAATTCCCATTTGCTCCGGTGTCCATTAAAAGGCAATTTATGCGAATGCCTGAAAGTATGGTTCGCTTTTTTACACGCGGAAACAGATATCAGCTCCACCGGATATGGCTAATTGTTGTTGTTATATGCCCTGTAAAATGGAGTTTATTAAATTGCAAACAATTTAATATATTAATCCGCAGCATCGGCATTAAACTGGAATCGATTAGAAACGACAGGATGCTGAAATAGGCCACCTAATTTATATTTTACACATGCTAAATCATAATATTTAATACCATTACCATTACCATCAGCGAAGGGTACTTAAAGCCGTATTCCCTTAAATATTTCTGTGGAATCTGTTGATTTTTTGATTAATCCAAAGCCAGAAAACATTGATAAACATTTGCCAAATGCAAATTCTGGCCAAAAAAGGTCAGCTTTCCGTGGGAGAAATGATTTCAATGTTTGTCGACGATGATTGGCTTTTTTGTGAGTTTTTGCCCAATTTCGCCTGCCTCTTTTGGCCCAAATTTAGCCAGTTTCCCTGTTGTTGCCTGCACCGAAATGAGGCTCGGGCGCAAACGTAATTAAAATAGTTCGACTATACGAATCAATAAACAAATTGATTATGCAAATTTACTGTTTATTTGCATTCGACTTGCCATTGTAATTGTCTGTCTGCGTGTATTCGTTATCGGCGTGCATGTGTTAGACATTAATAGGTTTTGTTGTTGGCTCTCTGTTGGCCCGGCTTTATTTTAGCCCAAAATTTATACACATTTAATGCTCAATCGAAGCGGAAGTAGAAAGTTTACAAAAAATATATGTGGACGCATGTGCAACTGTTTGTTTGTTGTTTGGCAAAAATCAACTGGCAAAGCGGAAACGGAAAGCGCATGTTTTCCATTACGCTTTTCAGGGTGCGAGGGGCTATACAGCCAAGTATCGGCGTTTTTTGTAATTGAGTTATTTTTTGCAGTAATTTATAGAGCTCCGCTGGTGCAGCTGCCATAATGAAGTGTTGCCCCGTACGTACACGTATATATATTCCCCCTTTATCTGATCTCCTCTCCTCCTCACACCACCCCAGGCTGGCTTCACAAATGCATTTTTAATTAAACACGGAACAACAAACAAAACGTACATAACAATACGACAAAGTAAACAAATTAAAATCAAATTAGTGTTCAACAACAGTTTTTTCACGCACAGCTAAAAACAAAAAAATACTTGGACAGGAAAAAATAGTTTTAAAGGAGGCGGTGGAAGGGGAGCTTTAAACAATAGTCCAATTATTTTAAATATGGCCAGATTAATATGAATATAAATTAATAAACTGTACTGGTCGTGCTTTCTGCTTGCTATTACCATAAAATGTCACCTAATAAATGTTGTGTTATATATTACATATATTTCCTACAAGAAACCAAAATTATTGTGAAAACGGCAATTTCTTGTCACAATTTCTGGCAGCCACATAAATAGTTATCGCATCGGGTTACCATCATTAAGTTCCACCATTTTCCCCTCCGAATTTGCAGTTGCAGCAACCCATTAAGGCGGCGCTCCTCGTGTGACTTCGAAATTCGCTTAAATTGCCTGAGGAAAGTCATGAAGACAGATGCCGACAGGTGGGGAGAGGTGGTAGGTGGGGATAAGGCAGGTGGAGAATCAGGCGGGGGAGTGCCTTCACGCCCCCGAGGTCTGCTTCACCTGACAGTTGCACAATGGCAAATTGTTGCATCCGCTTTTCTTTTAGCTTTTTAAATGCAATTTCAACACACACCCCCAGACACACACACGCACACACTCTGCTGAGCCTTTGCCATTTACATGCTGCGATTGCTCCTGCTGTTGCTCCTGCTCCCCAGGATCTCATCCTGTTTCCGGGCGATGTGTTGGTGTTGCTACTTGCCAGCTTCCTGGAACATTGCCTCATCATCATGGCAACTGGCAATGCCCCTCCCCGCCCCATTCTCATCCTTGCAAGCCACTCCTTGCTCTCCACCTATGCAGCAGCTTACGTTGTTTGCTTTCACTCGGCATCTCGTTGTTCGTTGTTGTGCCCCCGTCTTCTGCGGCATCCTTCCCGGCATCTTCCTCCTGCCACTCGCTCTTCCGCCGCAAATTGCCTTTAATTCATTTTCCGCAATTACTCGGGGCCGCAGGAAAAGTGGGGGAAACTACTCTACCACTCATTATCATGCATATCCCGCCCCCGACCAACCAAAACTAACCACAGACAACGAAATTCCGCACAGTAGGAGTAGAAATTCTATTGATTTCCCATCTACTCTAATCTAATTTTATATTTATATAGAGTTTTCTTAGATAGTATAATTGAACAGGATACTTTGAATCGGGGTTATAAGCCTTCAGTTTATATTTATTAAACTAGAAATGCAAACACAAGTTTAAGAGATAAACAATTAAAGAAATTTCCTCATATTAACTCTCATTCAACTTTAAAGAAAGTTAAGTGAAATTATAAAATTATTATCCTTAGGATAATGCTGGTATTAATATTGCTTAAGGAAATCGAAAATCATATAAATCATCATCGAATTCCTCATATTTTTCTCTGTGCACTTTAGACGTTTGTCGTAGGCGCATTTTTCACATTCCATTTGCATGCCTTGAGGGAAACTTCCGTGTTTCCATCTGCATAATGATGAGCAGGAGCCTCCTTGTGTACTTGTGTCTCGCTTTAAGCGCATTAACTGCCCAGCAGCTGGCTGCCGCTCCTTTCCCAGACCGGTGGCCTGACCCCCGACCCCGCTAAGGTCAGCCCTGATCAATGTCAACTGCCGCCCGCTGGCAGCTGGCAGGCGTGGGTTTGAGCGTGGAGTGGAAGTGGAAGCTCCACAGCTGGAGTGGTCGCATACAATTAACCAGGAAAGGTTGGAGATGAGGAGGGAACGGCCAAACTCTGGGGAATGGCCAGAGGATATGCAAGGCAAACATTCAAGCCAGATGGGGAAATTTCAGAGATGTCCTTCTAGGCAACAGAAGAACTAAATATAGAACATGTGCATATTTACATCTTTGTACAATTTGTAGATTATTAATAATGAAATAGGTTTTAAAAATAATCAATACCTAATCCGGTACTAATCTTGTCCTTAGATTAATCATATTCAAACCAACAATTGCTATTAATCCTTGCCATCGCTGACTGCTTACCATGAATAGCCAGCGAGGTGGACACGACTGGCTCGCTTCCGCTCCGCTCACATCCGCATGACATGGCAATGTGCGAGTATCTGCATCTGCATCCCATTGCCATCGCCATCTCCATCGCCATCTCCATGGCATCTCCATCGCATTGCCACTGCATCGCATCGCATCGCATCGCTCTTGGCCAGCAATGAGATGCGTCGTGTAGCGGGAATTGGAAAACTGTTAGCCGTCTGAAGGTTGCCTTGTTGATATTCCCAGTCCGGAGAGTCAAGGAGAGTGACAGGGAGGTCCTGCTGGGCGGTTGGGACTAAAAGTGGGCGTGGCAGCGCCTCACGTTACCGCCGCTCGTAAACTTTGCCGCTTGCCATCGCTGTGCATTTGGTCGCCATTTTCAATTTACTGACGCTGTCATGGCCGGAAGACAAATGTGGGTGAAGTGAGTCCATGTGCGTGGACTGAGTGTGTGTGTGTGTCTCTGCAGATGTGTGTTTTCCGTACACTGTAACAAGCTACAAGTGCAATTCAATTAACAATAAGAAAAGGTGCAGTTCCGCAAAAAATGCTTGACTCAAAGCCTAAGACTGAGTTTCAGGTTGAAGGAAAATGGGGCTCTTTCCTCATTTAATTTTCCTCTCAGTGCATCTGTCCGATATCTTTGTGTGCGCTTGCATCTTCCATTTGTGTGCTGCTGCTGTGTGTTCTTGTGTGAGTGGACTGGCATGTTGTGATTGCGGACTGTTGCTTCACTTGAGTGGCGGCAAGTCGGCGACCCAGCTACCGAACTTGCCCCCTCTCCTGCCTGCCTGTTTCCCGGAAAAACGTGCAACAGGGTGCCTCTATTTTTCCTGCCTGCCAAACGAGTACGGGTATTTTTCCGCCGTCCTTCTCTGGGCTGGCTCTTCTTCGGGGCCGGGCTCTTGTAATTGTTGCTAAAGCAGCAAAACGTCGACGCTGAAATTGCAGCAACTGTAATAACAGAATGGCCTCCGGAGTTGTTCCTGTTCTCCGCCTTTCACCGAGCAAAATGGAAAATGGAAAAGGAAAATGGCGAATGGCGAATATTTCCAGCTTGACTTATTTTGACTTTTCGGTTGCTTTTCCTCCGTTTTCGCCGCAACTGCCGGCAAAGTTTATTCAACGCAAAATGTGCAATGGGAAAACGTGCCGCATGTGAAAATCCAGCGGCGCAGGCGGTGGGCGGTGGGCGTGGCAGCAAAACAGCGTTTACTGGCCCCGCACACTGATTTCCTGTTGCATTTCCGGTCACCCAAGGATGGAAGGGCAGCTCCTCCAGTGGCAGCTCTCAGCTCCTCCATCACGCCGTTCCGCTGGCCCGTAAAACTAAATCGAATTTAGAACACTAGCAAAGGAAATTGGAAATTAACTAAAAGTGAGTTATTTGCATGGGAAATTGTTGCCGGCATTGCGTGCGAGCATTTTCCAGCATCGGCTCTCGCTTTATATAGTTTGCTAAATTTAAATGAATTCATATAATTAATTTTGAACACTACTAAAAGCGTTTTGTTGCTCCATCAACTGGCAATTGTATTATTGCGGCGATAAATAAACACTTGAATGGAATTTATTACACTCTCGTATTGGCTCTTTAAATTTCAGGTCAGAAAA
>JAEIIH010010483.1:0-12180 GCA_018904745.1 Drosophila orosa
AAAATTTAAGATATGTAATTATAAAAAATATTTGTATTTAAACTTCCCTCTCTTAAATATAAACTATAAATCAAGCACAAATGGCCAGCACTGAATTTCCTAGCCATTTCTCCTAGATTTAAGTTATTAAATTTACTGGGGAGGGACCACCCATGGATAGGAGTCTCTCGGTGCGATGGGGCACCGAGATGACAGCATAACGATGCATTCAAATGGCGTTTGTGGTAGACAAACAAACCGATTACCCAGCAGTCGAGCCATCCAGGTCACCCACTGGGCCGGGGCCAATTGAGAGTGGCCATAAACCCCCAATCAGAGTCCCAGACCCGGACCCGGACTCAGGGAGATGCAATGAACCCGAGAGCCCAGTAGTGGAGGGAGGAGAACCGAACTCAATTGCCGACGGGACCCAAGATGGGGGCCTTTCATTGTCCAATTCTTGGGAGCAGCCTTTTGGGAGGCCGTTCGGCTTTAAGTGGTGTGAGCCCAAAAGGCTGCTGTAAACACACTGCAACACACACATCCAATGGTGATGATGGTGATGATGATGATGAGATGACGGAGTGGAGAGGAGGAAACTACGCCTCTATGGCATTGCATCATTGCGATAGCTGGGTTTCCTGCAAATGACAGGTATTGAATACACCGCAAAGACAATGCAATTGTATGGCAATCGATGGGTAGTCCTGACCAAAGCCTTGATGCTTTAACCTTAATGCAGTTGCCGGCTACTGCGAATGCAGTCTTGTGCAATCCGATCCAGGGGAATTATAACCCAATCGGCTGAGCATTCTGCGTCATTTTGTGACCGGTTAAGTGGCATCAATAAATCCTTTCGCCGATTGCATAACCGCCGCTGGACTTAACCCCGACGGGACTTAACCTTTGGCCCTTTCGCGGGGTTCAAGGTTTCAGTTACAGCAAATTGCATTGTGTCATTTGAAACTTCTCGCTAGGCTGCTCCATTATCCATTATCTCTTCCATTTGTTGCTGCCATTCCTTATTGTTTTGCTTATCATTTTTTTTGTAATATTTTGATGAGAGACGAAGCCCAGTCTATGTCACACTCTTGGGTGAAAGTTCATACATCTCACATCCTTCGTTCTCCAGGGAAAAGCAGCTACATAGGTTTTCGGCTACTGACCCGGGGTCATTCCTATGGAAAATGCTGGCATTCTTAGAATTTTTATGGAGAACAACGGCCTGCGGGCCCACGGAATAATGGCGAAACATTTGCGTACGGCGTGTCAATCATCCTTGCACCGCTGCACCCGAAAATAGGCGTTCTTTTTGAGAAATTGACTCTTAAAGTACCCCTTAATGTAATTTATTAAATTTACTTACATTTAACTTATTTTATATATATTTTTCTTTATTTTATTTTGAAGCAATCATAATTTTTTGTTTAAAATTAAGGTCTTAAATGAATATTTATTTCCTAAAAGTTTTGTTTAAGAAGTGTAATCTCGATGGATTTGAAATCAATAGAATTTGCGGGAAAAAGTATAGTTAAGTATATATTTAAGGACCTGAAATTGATATGAAATTTAATTGTTAACTTTGTTTTTAATCACCTTTTAATTTGATCTCAGATCAGATCTATTTTCATTTTAAATTATTTAAAAATGTCTCTTAGAGTGAGCTATTAATTATTTGAAAATCCAAAAACCAACATAAGTTAATTTCCTATGTGCATTTTAACATTTTGTATAATTTCGGTTACATTTCTATTGATTTTAAATGGAAAACATAACCCAAAGACGCACAAAATCGTACTTTAAAATCCCTTTAGAAAAGTAACCAGCCTTAAATTGTTGTATCCCCTTTGCTTACATTCAATCAACCAATAAAACAAACCCCCCTCAAATACAGGATACCAAAGCAATGCCGATTTCGTGCGTTTGTTTGCATATCTGGTGACGTCAGACGAATCATATTCGTATCCAGCCACCCAACACTCAATCAGAAGTGCAGCGTAGCGCGAAATCTAATTGGCAGTCGTCTCCCTTTTGGGGAATCGGGATTAGCCCTAACCCAAGTACACCTCGACCCTTCGATAATCCCCAATGCAATTCACTCGGAGGTTCTTGAATGTATTTTCTTTGTGAACTGAATATTACACAATTTAAAGATGAGTTTCAAATGAATTGATTCCAATGTTTAGTTTTATTGCTGTTCAGCTTGAAATCGGAAGCTAAATACACTCCGGTTTAAGAGTTCTTGCTGTGCAGAGCTTTACTTTCTGTACAGGGTGTTGGCTCCCTCGTAGAGCGGATAACTCCAGCTAGGATAGTGCAGATAAGTGGTCCGCAGAGCAGGGGCCAGCAGTGGCGTAATCCTAGGAACACTGCGGTGGACAATGGTGGAGCTCTGGTGGGACACAGCCGTGGGGACATGATCTACCAGATGACCCACCTTGGTTAGAGTGGGTTGCTGATGCAGGGTCAGCAAGGGATGGTAGAGCCGCAGCTCAGCTTGTCCCAGAGCCAAAAGGCAGAAAAGGAGGAGGAAAGAAGCATTCTGTATCAAAAAAAGGGTAATTATTTTTTAATTATTTATTAGATTTTCTGATTTTTTTTTAAACTTCATTATATTTTAATTAAGTTTCCTTCAATACCCACCATTCTTTGTGACATCTTCTTGGCTCAGTTTACTTCAGTTGACTGTTGTCGATGGACCAGACAATCGCCAGCTTTTATAGTCCAGCAAAAGAACGCCAGATTGGAGAATGGACAAACCATTCTAAATGAGTGGCCCCAGAGCCCTTGAATATGAGAAGAGACTTGGGCGTTAACCCAGACCCTGCGTCTGCCTAATCCTCCTGAGATCTTGATTGCACACAATCGCAGTGTTCAGTGGGAGCTGCGGGGTGGAGATTGGCATATTTATTGTGTTCGTGGGCAGGCACTGTGCGTTAACTTTATTGATTTCCTGTCGCAGCGTCAACGCCCCAAGAATTCAAGCCAACAAAGTGCAAATGCAGGACAATAATTTGACACACTCAGATAGGTAGTCAGGTTTTTAAGTTTACTAAAATGAAAAAATAGGGTCGATTAATTGACAGAAAATAAGACAGGCATGACTTAAAGTTAAACTAAATTAATTTAAGCAATTTTAAAAGCTTATTCTTAACTCTAAAACGCAGGATTCTTGAATTATAAACACATCTCCCAATGAATTAACACCTTTATATGCAAATGCGAAATCTTTATTAAAAGCACACTACAGAAAAAGAATTCTACAGAAAATGGCAGAAGAAAGAAGACAGAAGACAGCGTAGAGACAGAGTTTTGTTGTTTGGGTTAGCAAGACCAGAAAAGAAAATTAGAATTAGAATTAGGCAAAGACGAAGCGTGTCGTAGATTTGGCGAGTTCATCTTGTTGATCTTTGGCTTCTAGCCATCCTTAGTTGCGGATCAGAACCAGGCGGGGATCAGAGGCGACGGCCCACACAAGCGGCGACTGCTGGCGAACCACTTGGGTGGTGCGTACAGCCGGAGCCACAATGGGTGTGACCAATCGCTTGTGGTCGTGCACCACCGTCTGGCTCTGATGGGACACGGCAGTGGGCACATGCTGCACCACCTCACCCACCTTGGCCACGGTCGGCTCCTGGATGGTCAGCACCGTTCGCAGTCCATTGCGGGCAGCCAGAATCAGGGGCAGAGGCACAGAGATGGGAATGCTGGAGGAAACCAGGCGTGAATCGATGGCATCCGAGCTGCCAATGACGGACTGGGACAGTGGCTCTTCCTCCTCCTCCTCCTGGGACTGCTCCTCCGGCTGCTGCTGGCCAGAAGACGAGATAATGGCACCGGCACCGCTCTCAGACAACTCAACGGAATCCTCGGTGGCAATGGGCAGCAATTGCGAGGACTTTCCCGTGCTGAGAGCCAGCAGGTTCGAGGGCCATTCCAAGCTGGCCGCCTGGGAGGTTCCAACTAGGGCAAGCACAATGGCCAAGACGGACAGGCACTGAAAGAGAGTTTTTATTATAAAAGTCTTAAAGTATTTAAGGATTAACCTCACCAATCTAGACATGTTGATAGACTTCCTCAAAATCCGCAAGCTAACGAATGAATGATGCTGGCCGAGATTAGAATATCGGCTTTTATAGACCTGGGACCTAGACCCACTCTTCTCGCTTCACTAACCAGGGAAATGCATCGCTAACTGAACCCAACATTTATTTAATCATCTGATAATTTGAAATTTGATTGGTCTGCGATCTGGACATCGATCAGAGTATATTCTCTGGCAGATCGATGTCGCACTTGTGCTTGTTCTGCAGCCAGAACTTCTCCAGATACCCGATGGGATCGCGTGGCATTTCACGGGCAAGTCCCAGCATGCCCTCCATCAGGATGGGCACCACATCGTTCTCCAAATACTGCCGCTTCTCAGCTGGGGAAACATAGCTATTGGGTCGTTGACAATCCTGGGCCTCTACTTCCTCTTGCTTGGATTCCTTGTTGGGCTTGACAATGTCCGGACAGAGAATGGTTCTTATGTTGGCGGGGTTCCGCTTGGCCTTGTCCTTGATTTGGCGTTTTTTAGGAGGACTCACATTTCGTTTGGCTGACATTTCGATGGGGGGAGCTACTTGGGGGACGATGTGGAATCAGGTGATAAGAGTTTAAAATAAAATATAAGTCAAAGGTTGCTTTTTGAAAGAGATTCTATACTATACTTTAAAAAAAATCTTAATAGTTTTCTCCCAACTCCGATGTATTGTCAATTATATTAATAGAGAGATTTATTCTTTAACAGAAATTTCACAGTACATCTAGAGAGTCACGGAGGGGCATCCACTAACCCGTGGCCGTAACCCGGCACTCGCCACCAGCGTTCCATTGCTCTAGTGCTCTGCTCTGCTGTGTCCACTCCCGCGGATGCTTCTAAGCTGATTAGCATACGTAACCCGATCAAGCGAGGCATCTGCCGCCGTTTCTCCATCGGTTGGCTGGGCGGGGAGGTAACCTAAGCCGCTTACCTCGTCGCCCAACCATCCACACCCCTTCCCTACTGAAGTCTGGAGGGGATTTGGAGGGTTGGATGGATTGCGCAATCCAAGCTCGACAGCTTTAATCATATTCCGAGTGCATCCACCCTCGCCGGATGCGGGCCTTTTGCTGGTGTTTAAAGAACTTGCACAAATCTCCTGAAAGGCCTCCGAAAAAGGTGTAACACAGCCGGTGCTCCATAAGCCAGATGTAGTGTTCCGTGCGATAGGCCAGCGACAGAAACTTGAAGGTGATGGTCATCACCAGCGAGTAGACCAGCAGCTGATGACGGGTGAGGCCCAGGACTAGGGGACTCTTATGGATCTCCAGCACAAAGAGGATTGAGAGGAACAGGGCCAGCTTGGAGTTGCTAAGAAAAATAATAAAAGTCGTTAGTATAGCGGGTTTATATTTTGTAATATCTAAATCTCCACTCACTTGCTTATCTTTATGTAGACCAACTGGTTCTGCTGACACCTGTTGATTAGGATCCCAGCCATCGGCTTTAGGACCTCTGCTCCGCTGCCCATGACAGTGCCCACAATTAGCATGGGAACGATGGCATTGTTGTACACCTGACCGGCCTCGTGGACGCCCCGGTCGATGAGCTGCAGCTGGCTGATCGTGGACATGGTGGTAGCCAGGATGCGAAAGCCCATGGAGGTGGCCAAGTCATGGCCTAGGTCAAAGGGACAGTAAAATATGCAGTACCTGGTTGAGGAAAAAAAAATATGATTGTCCTATTTCTGTGAAATTTACTTCATTGCGAGAATCATCACACCAGATAAGCGAACTGAGCAGAAAGTCGGAAACATTGCAGAGCGGCTCCAGGGGGAGAAGGCCCAGCAGCAGATTGCCCATGATGTCGCCGGCGTAGTTCAGCAGGATATTGGACAACCACAGGGCGAAGGGCTGCCACTCCAGCGCCTTGGAGAAGTCCCCCTTCGACCTCGACCCCCAAGCCCCTGCACGTACTCCCAGCTCGTCCCGCAGCTGCTGGGAGATCAGGGAGAAGTGCAGGATGCGGAAGATCAGGTGTTTGGGGAGTTCCTTCAAGATGGAACGGTCCTTCATCGCCCACCAAATTGTGTCTTTCCTGTGACCTTCTCTGGTTGGAAATTCCTCTTCTACGTGACTCAGAATTTTATTTTTTTCTTAAATTTTAATTTAATTTTTTGTAAAAAATTAATAGTGAATAAAAAATTAATAATAATAAACGGAAGTTGCGTACACGAAAATGTTGACAAGCGAAACTTGGGTGTCTACTTGGGATTTAGTGCTTAACAACTTGGGAGTATTCTTTACTCCTTGGAAACATTAATTAATTACATTTCATTTTTAAGGGTCTTTCTCTAAAATACTAATTTAACAAAAAGTGTATTACAATACTAGAGTTTTCCGATGATTTCTCTGTCCCAAAGGAATCTTCTCCGTGGATTGCTTTGCCACTCTAAACTGGTGACAGATTCCTTTCGGTGGCCAGGCTACGAGGTCCTGGGATTAGCGAGGCAAAGCTGATGTTCCGCACAGGCTTAATCCGGGGCAGCATCTGGTGCACGACCGGATGGGCGGAGTATGTGAGATGGGCGGGTGTCTGGTGGCGCGAGATGGGTGCCTCCTCCTGGGAGAACCGCTCAACCTGCTGCTGCTGCTGCTGCTCCCCAATGGCTCTGTGGTGGCTGTTGACAATCCTCGGAGCAGGAACAATCAGATGATGCTGCTGTTGCTGTTCGTGATGCTGGAGGATTAGCGGCTGCGCTGACGACAGTCGAGTGAAGCTCTGATGGGATATGGCGCTGGACTCCGGTCCGTTGCCATGCAGGATTGTTGTGGCTGCCCGGCTGCGGTCGAGGCCCAAAGTGATAAGGAGGCAAACAACAACCTGTGGGTATAGGAATGGAGATTTTGGGAATTAGGAGAAGCACTCAGGCATTGTCTCGGAGATTACCCACGGCGATGTGCATGATGGTCACTTGAGTGGGCAACTAATTACCGTTAGGCGTGTGCCGCTGCCATTTATAGCACCAATCGTCCACAGTGGACTCCTTGACCAAGAGGTCGCCCAGTCTTGCAGCTAATTAATTAATCAAAAAGTACTCCAATCCGACAGCCTCTCAGGGGCCGTGTGCACTGCCATTAGAGCTTCCATTACGCGCCTCCGGCTAATCACCGAATCATACGGCCGCCGGTCGGCTGAGTCAACTTCAGAGAGCCGGAGAGACTGTAAGAAGCCACGACGGCAGTTTTATTTATTTATTGTTTTTTTTTAACTATTGAAACGTCAAGCGAAAAATAAATATTTGCCTAGAATCGAAACCAGGGATACCCTACTCTATAAAGCAAATTAACATAAATTATACAAAAGAAAATAAGGAATATTAAAAGCTGTACAGAGTATTGTTTAGTCGGAGGTAACTATTGAAAATATCATTAAAATCATTAAAATAATAATAAAAATAATTGAGTTATGTAGCCAATAGAGAACGAGGTTTATAAGGTATTATTATAATATATCTTATTTATATATTATAAAGAGTATGTTGTTGAAAGGGCTTTAGTAAACTATAAGATCTTAAGGTAGTTATGACCTCGAGGAGTTTCTGGATCCCTATATCTTTAGGTTGTAATCATTAATAGTTATTAGTTCGTTGCAATAATCGACACCAATTTCTATTAAATTTAAACTGGGAAATGCGGCTTATTAGGCATAAAAATGCATACAACATTTTTTTTGATGAAAAACAAAGCTTTATTGATACCCAATAAATCCCCATATTTGTTCGGGATAAATAAGTGATTGAAAGTAAATTCCTCCCTATAGATAGAGTATATCTGTATATAAGTATATATAAATTATGCCCAAGCATACAGGCCGCTGCGGTTGGAGCGACGGAGGTGCGAAGTGGAGTGGATCAACCTTCAGAGCGAGTTGCGCAGACGCCGTACCGTCGCATGTTGTAGGTTTTGTTGCTGCGATCACTGTTGCTGTTGTTGTAGTTGTTGCCAACTATTACTACAATATTTGCGGCGTTCGGTATTTATTTATATTTGATTTTTGTTGTTCTCTTTTTATTTTTTTTATTTTTTCGGTTTATTTCTTTACGTAAAGCTGCGTCCAAGTTGAGACACTCCCACAATTGCAAGATAACCGCGACTGCGCGCGCGTGTTTCCATCGCTTCAATCGCAGATCGTGCTGTTTTCTCAGGGGCTGCGTGCTGGGGGGTGTATCGAGTGGTTCACCCCCCTGGCATGCTCCACGCCCGCCCCTGTTCTGGCCGGCAACTGCTCCACCGCGATTTCATGGCACAGCAATTCACACAGCACTTCAGTTTGACTTTGCCACTCGCTCCGCCGTGAGTTTGCTGCTCAGAAGGGGGAACTCAGCTCCACTACAACCGACTTTTGATCCGCCCACCACAGCTAGTCGTCGTCGTCGGAGGTGTTCTCAGTGTTTATTGCCTATTATATTGACTGTCTCCGTAATCGCCCCATTAGGCTTGGAACGTTACCATGCGGCATCTGGTGAGTGGAATGTGGATGATGCTCCTCCGGTAGGGTGGTTCGATATCAGAGGAGGCGGCCCAAGTTAGAGATATTTATTGAGCGGTTTAAAATATGCAGATCTAGAATCACCTGCCTTAAAAGGAATTGATTTCAAATCTAGTAAAGTTCCGTTTTAGTTTCAGTATTAAACTGACTTGGAATCTGTTGTTTGGTGAATGTTTCTTATGAACATTCACTTTTCTTTCATTACTAGACTTTTAAGAGCCTTTGACAATATTTTGCTCTTAAATAATAATTAATTCATTTCTATATTATATATATTTAAGAGATTTTTATAAAATATATATACTTAATAAATAAATTATTTCAATAATCCTTAGTAGCCTTTGAGATATCCTTCAATAACTTTATGACAAAGCTCTTTCACTATGATAAAATATACCTTTCTTATACCTTTTAATGAGTTTTCAAAGGTTACTTTGCCGCTGCCAATAAATATCGAGCAACTATATATTCTCTCAAGTCTAAGCCTTGACTAAATCTAGATATTTTTCCCCTTTCAGATACTTTTGGTTATTTTCTCGCTGGTTTTGGTGTTAGCTAAGCCGGCAATGGAGGCACCACGTCTGCTCATCGACTCGGCTCCATCGGTGGTCTCCTACCAGGGTTCATCGCAGACTCAGACGAGATTCGTCATCGCGCCCATGGGCAGGGCATTGGGTTATGTGGAGCCCACAAATCTGAATCGAACTTTCCACACAAAGGCCACGCAGGAGGGCGGCAGTACAGGCTACGAGCTACTCAATCTGAGTCCGGTTTATGTGCCCGGCAGTTAGGCAATGGATATGCGTAGTATTAGTTAGTTAAATGTGTGAATAAAGATTGCTTATAACAGTTTGTGAAATGTGAATTTCTTTTATTTTGTGAAACCCCGTTCTATGCTAGAAAATTAATGAAATCTGATTGTTAACAGAGTGAGAAGGGACAGTTTGTAAGCCGTTTGGCAGTTTTATATGAGTATATCACTTAAGCGGATCGAATGGCTAAAGAAACTCTTATTGTATGTTATTAGAACCATAACTCTGGAGTCGAAATGTTACCTTATCCTTTCTTATACAAGTTTTTCAAGTATTTAAGATGAATAGTTATAGCAATAATAATGTCTCTATAAAAGGATACAAGTTTCATGAATATTGTTTAATACAGTAATATTATAGGGAATAGAGTCCTTGAAAAGAAAACGCTTTTTATGTAACAGTATAATATATTAATTTAAAATAAATTTAAAGCCGCTTTTCGATTTTCCCGTAAGAAATATTCATAAGCAAAAATAATAGAAGACAACCCTATGATTCCCAACGGTCATACTTCTATATACCTTAGTAGCCTTTGACATATCCTTCAGTAACTTTATGACAAACTTTATGACTTTCACTCTGATTTCTATCATTGTATCGAAACACATCGCACCAAAAATTAAAGCTACATTTGTGGGAAGTATGTCGGGAATGACTAGCGTCAGTTGCCGCCAAGGACGTGTGCCCAGTGCCTCGATGATGCTCAGCGCCTTGCGATCCGCAGAGGAGGCGGCTGATATGACGGCCCTGGAATACTACGAGAACTTGATCAGGGAAAGGCGCACCCTGCACAAGCCAAAAGATGCCAACGGCTTGGTTATAGAGAATGCAGAGGATAATGGTAATTCAACCTTTCGTTATTACGAGTCCACTACGCCACTGTCTATGCTACCAGTTGTCGACTCAAATGAGAATTTAATGTAGTGGCAGCCTGATATAATCCTGATCTAATCCAAATTCCCCGTAAAATCTGATCTTGATTTTCTCAACCGCAGGAGTTCCCAAACGTCGGCCCCATCGCTTTCGCATCTAATGTCTGGATACAGATTTCGGACTGGATCCGCGCTGGCAAGCGGTTGGATCTTTATATAGCTAGTCACTCTTTGGCCACTTTGTTTGTGGAATAAAATGCATTTCATCTTGCTTTTTGCTGACATAAATCGGCGAGACCTTCACTGCTGGGCTGGGGTCTGACAATAGCTTCGTTCGATCGTTCGTTCGATCGATTTTGGGTATCAATCTGTGGGCCTTTGTTGGAGATTCGCGACCTTTTCGGGCCTAAACATAATCGATTGTGGCTGATATGTCTAATGAGGGTTCGAGCTTAGTTCAAGTTCAATGCAAAGCAAACGAGTTTGCCAATTGCTCGTTAGTTGGTTTTCGCTGAAGGACAGTCGTATCATTTTGGCCATATAAAGCCGCGGACGCGACTCCGAATCAGCATC
The DNA here is from genome assembly GCA_018904745.1 of Drosophila orosa. Lineage (NCBI taxonomy): Eukaryota > Metazoa > Arthropoda > Insecta > Diptera > Drosophilidae > Drosophila > Drosophila orosa. The sequence goes on from JAEIIH010010483.1 coordinate 10,812, forward strand.
AGTCACTTCGTCGACTTCAAAGCACCAAAAACCACCAACCACAACATGTTCCGCTTCGTGAGTATCTAAGGATTGCGCTTGAGGAGGATCTTGAGTCCTAATATTTCTTGAATCATTCAACAGATTGCCATCTGTGCCCTGGCCACCATTGCCGCCGCCGCTCCAGGATTCATTGAGGAGCACCATGTGGCCGTGGCTGCCCCCGTTGTGGCCAAGGTGGGCGCTGTGGTGCACTCTGCTCCCGTGGCCACTTCCCACCAGAGCTTCACCCAGTTCCATAACCAGGCTGTGCTCACTCCTGTGGTGAAGCATGTGGTTCCTGCCGTTCCCGTGATCAAGACCGTGGCTCCAGTGGTTCCTGTGATCAAGACTGTGGCTCCCATTGTTCCTGTGGTCAAGCATGTCACTCCCGTTGTGCACCACCAGACCTATGTGGCTCCTGCTGTCCACCATGTGGCCGCCGCCCCCATTGTGCCCGTCGTTAAGCATGTGGCTCCCGTTGTGCACCACCAGACCTATGTGGCTCCCGCTGTCCACCATGTGGCCGCTGTGCCCGTGCTGAAGACCCTGCCCCATGCCGTCTCCCACCAGAGCCACACCCAGATCCACCAGAAGGCCTTCATCGCCACCCCAGTGGTTAAGACCATTGCCACGCCGGTGGTGCCGCTGGTCAAGACTGTCGCCGTTGCTGCTCCCCTCGCCCATGTCTACCACCACTAAGGAACTTGTTGTTGTTTTCCCTCCAACGGATTGTTATGGTTGCTTCTTCGAATAAACTCAATTGTTGTCATTAGAAATTGTGCAATTTTGTCATTTAGGGGAAAGGGGAAATCGTTCACTTTTGAGCTAAAACTTGGACACTCAGTAATTTGAATAGGTGATCGATTCGATCACACTCAATTAGCATCTAAATAATCAATTTGAATGACTTTTATTTGGGCGCGACTCATTAGTATTCATAGTCTTGGCCAAATCGGTAGCTCAGTGCCGATTCGCCAAATAAAAGGGAAATATAACAAAAACCGCAACAGATGCTCGCGGCTAAAATAAATTATGCAAAGCAATTATCAGTTTTATTTTTATGTACATCTCTCGGTGTCTCTAGCTTGAAAATCCCAAATGTGATGATCATGTTCGAGGTGTCTTTATAGGTGTTTTATGCTAAATTTGAATAGTTTAAATCTGGAGCATATTTTAGGTGGAGCTATTAAGTTATTTAGCCTCTTAAATTTCTTGAAATATATTATTAAATTTTTAATTTTAAATTTCTTAAATTATATTATTAAATTTTTAATTTGGCGATAGTTTAACAATAGAATTTATTAGATAAGTCTAAGGGCTCGCAAACTTGAAACAACTCATATCTGGA
>JAEIIH010010490.1:0-10548 GCA_018904745.1 Drosophila orosa
AAATACACGAAATTGTTAACGCATATTCAAAAGATTTGTTCGACATTAAAGTTTAGTTTTCAATTAAAATTAAGCCTTAAAAAATTACTTTTATTCTCTGCCAGGTTTCAGCAATCATCAGGGATTTGTCACTTATACAATGGCACTATTTGCCGCGATGTCCTCAGCAATGCCTATGTTTTTGTTTCTCCAAATCTTACCATGAATTCCCTGGAGGAGCGACTAAAGGCCGCCTATGGTGTTATCAAGGAATCCAAGTAAGTCTACTCCCTCTCTAAGGAGTTCCATTCCCTACTAATTCCTTTTTTTTTCAGAGATATGAATGCAAATTGTCGAATGTATGCACTGCCAAGCTTGTGCTTTAGCTCCATGCCAATTTGTAGAACTCCGGAGCGCACGAATCTATTGTATTTTTCCAATGTGGCTACGCATGCCAAGCAGCACAGTAAAAACTCAAATTTCACCATACGCCGTAAGAGGACCAAAAGCAAGGATGTGAAAAGCATTAATATTTTCAAGAAGAAATCCACCATTTACGAAGATGTGTTCAGCACAGATATTTCGAGTAAATATCCGCCAACGAGAGAGTCTGAGAACCTGAAGCGCATCTGCCGCGAGGAGTGTGAGCTCTTGGAGAACGAACTTTGCCAAAAGGAATACGCCATTGCCAAACGTCATCCGGTTATTGGAGTGGTTGGCGTTGAGGATTGCCAAAGGTTGCCCCAACACAAGGATTGCCTGTCCCTGGGCATAACCATTGAGGTGGACAAGACCGAGAACTGTTACTGGGAAGATGGTTCCAGCTACAGGGGAGTAGCGAACGTGTCTGCCTCCGGAAAGCCTTGCCTAAGGTGGTCCTGGCTAATGAAGGAGATATCCGACTTTCCCGAGCTCATTGGTCAGAATTTCTGCAGGTAATTTGAAGAACATTATAGATTAATATATAAAATTTATATTATAAATCATTCTATTGTTAAATCTACTCAGAAATCCCGGCAGTGTTGAAGACAGCCCTTGGTGCTTTGTAGACTCTTCTCATGAACGCATTATAGAGCCCTGCGATATTCCCAAATGTGCTGATAAAATATGGATAGGCATTGTTGGTACCACGGCAGCCATCATATTGGTTATTATAATAATATTTGTCATTATAATATTAAAACGACGAAAGATCATGCACTATGGCATGAGGAATATTCATAATGTAAGTGTAGATCTTCACAAAGATGTAGGAATACATAATATATGTATATAATTTATGTTATAGATCAACACACCCAGCGCTGATAAGAACATCTATGGAAATTCGCAGCTTAATTCTGCTCAGGATAATACCAGAGGCAATTTGGGAAATTTAACGGATCATATTGCCCTAAACTCCAAGCTTATTGAGAGAAATACCCTGCTGAGAATTTCCCATTTTACACTGCAAGATGTAGAGTTTCAAGAAGAGTTGGGCGAAGGAGCTTTTGGTGAGTTAGCTACAATAGAATCCTTAAATTTATGTATATTTAAATGTGTAAATATTTCAGGAAAAGTCTACAAGGGACAGCTTTTGCAGCCCAACAAATCCACCATTACGGTGGCCATCAAGGCATTGAAGGAGAATGCCTCGCTGAAGACACAGCAGGACTTTAAGCGGGAAATAGAACTGATTTCGGATCTGAAGCATCAGAATATCGTGTGCATATTGGGAGTGGTGTTGAACAAGGAGCCCTACTGCATGCTGTTCGAGTACATGGCCAATGGCGACTTGCACGAGTTCCTCATCTCCAACTCACCCACCGAAGGCAAGTCCTTGTCGCAACTGGAGTTCCTGCAAATAGCCTTGCAGATTAGCGAGGGAATGCAGTACTTGTCGGCCCACCATTATGTACACCGCGACCTGGCTGCTCGTAATTGTCTGGTTAATGAGGGTTTAATAGTGAAAATATCCGATTTTGGACTCTCCAGGGATATTTACAGCTCGGATTATTATAGGTAAGTGCCTTAACCCGCTTTATTAGTAAATATGACCATAACATTGTCTCTTTTTCCTAGGGTTCAGTCCAAGTCCTTGTTACCTGTCCGGTGGATGCCCTCCGAATCGATATTATATGGCAAGTTTACCACAGAAAGCGATGTCTGGTCATTTGGCGTCGTTCTCTGGGAGATTTACAGCTATGGCATGCAGGTAAATATCAAAATATTCTCCATTTAAGTATCGGTACTTAGTGTTATATCAATTGCAGCCTTATTACGGATTCAGCAATCAGGAAGTGATCAATTTAATCCGCTCAAGACAACTGCTGTCCGCCCCGGAAAACTGTCCCACTGCCGTCTATTCACTGATGATCGAGTGCTGGCATGAGCAATCAGTGAAGCGTCCAACATTCACCGACATCTCAAACCGTCTCAAAACCTGGCACGAAGGCCATTTTAAAACCAGTAATCCAGAAATGTAAACGTATCGTACTTTCACATGTATTTTCGAACAAGAATGGACTGTAACATATAAGTAGGAGCTAAGAATTTGAGTAAAATAAACAAAAATAAACAAAAAATACCTTGAAAATACAAGTCGGCGGTGGATTCGCATTCTACGTCGTATTTCGTTTCGTTTTTTTATGCTTTATTAAGTGAGATTTTGCGTTTAATAACCTTATGGTATTTTTATGATGTATTTAAATGTGTTCTTTGTGGCATTTGACAATTGGTTTAACCAGTGGCAATGCCCAAAGCACAGCCACCGAAAAATGATACCAAAAAGATGTGCAGATCGTTGACCTTGGGTCCCTCCTCATCGCCAATGAGCTTAGAATACCATTTGGCTGCCTTTTTGCCATTTCTGGCCAACACACTCTCGGCCTTGTCCAATTTGTTGTCCACAAATCGTTCGGTCTGCAAATTAATAAGCAAACAATATATAATCTTAATGACCTTGAAGTATGGCATATTTATTTATTATTTACCTTTTCTTTCCAATTCTTCTCGCGACCCAGCGACGATTCCACTTTGTCGGCCAGCCTGTCTACGCTTTTATCAAGCTTGGTCCAGTTTATTTTGATGAGTCCCTCCTGGTGTGCAATCTCCAACAAAATGATGCTGCCGCCAACTGCAAAGGCGGCAAATTTGCCAATTTTCATTGTGGTGAAGCCAGTGGCCCTGTGGAGTTATGAAACAATTATATATCTATATAAATATACATGTATATGGCAGGAGTTTATAATAAATACATTAAAATTCTGTACAGCAACAGCTGCAAACATAAAAGCCAACAACAACAAAGTCTATGCGGCGCATGAATCACTGCATTATGAAGTCATAAAACCACAAAATGCAGTGAACCACAATTTCTTTAGTGTGTTGGATATTCTAGCTCTGTACATATATATAATATAATCACAAATAAATACACTTAATAAATAGGTGCAGACAAAAAATGTACTGCAAATATCCCTGTGAAGTTTATTGATTTAGGAGTGCGGCGGGCGCAATGATGCAACACACTTACCATCCTGAGGTCACGCCAATCAACATTTGCGAATAGGCAGAACGGCGGCTTATGTCGCTAAAAACATTCTTAAAAAACTCTGAATAATTACTCATTGTTAAAATTAGATACTTGACGTTAAGCTTGAGAAATGCCTGTGAAACTTTTGATGTCAAATGTACACAACAATAATATAAGGGTAGTCAAGGTGGCGACACAGTTGGCATTATTTAGAGACATGGAAATGTGGAACAATGAAATGAAACATTGTATTTAATGATGTATTATTTTGAAAAGTGTTTAATATATTACTGTAAAAATGGAACAAATAAATCGATGTATTGAGATTTAAAAAATTATTATTTTATCATCAATGTGTTTATTGTTTATTTAAAGCAATAATAGGATTCCCCAACCTGTTCTTGAAAGTACATCAATTTCCTAAGTAACACATCAGCATCAGCGCTGTAGCCATTGAAACCTTTAATATCCTTTGAAAGTTTTCTGTATTTTTCCGCCCAGCTTACCTTGAAATGAACTTTAGCTAACTAACTATAACTATAGTTAACTATATCCTTTGAAACCTTTAATATCCTTTGCAATTCTACAGATTTTCTCTTTTTTACCCCCCAGCTTACCTTGACATAAACTATAAACAATAAAACCCAAAGTTCGAATGAAATCTACAATACAAAATGTACATGAGTTTATTTAAAATAATTGTTAAAACTACTTAAATAAATATCATACAGTATATATTTACAAATTCGAATAGATTAGCCAATTACTTAGCAATTTTAATTACTTTGCTAAATCACCAAGAATTATAAGTCCGTAATAAGCATTGATTACAGGTATGTTGATTCACCTGAAACGAAATGAAAGAATATAGAGAACTATTAGAATCAAAGAAACAGTCTCAGGCATAATATATTTATAATAATACTATGCTATATTAGTTTAGACCAGCGAAGGGCACGCCAGGGCTCAATTTGTTCAAGCAGCTCAAACCGTTATCTTTTTTTTCGGAGGCAGCTCGCTCAAACCGTTAGATCTCGTGCCCTTCGCTGGTTTAGACAATGTAAACTCGATGAGAATGACTGTGATGCAGTAATATACATAAAATATGTTATAATAAAAGATGTGTCAATTTAGTTGGGGTTTATATTTAATGGAAATTATTTAGGTATAATCGATAAACAATAAATTAAACAATGTTGTCATTTAAAACAAGAAATTAATCAGCTTTAATGGGTCTTTGTTTGTTTCGTAGCAATAACTTTCTACAAAGTGATGGTGAGAGATGTTTGGATGAGAGACGACGATATGGGGATACGGTTTACGGATTAGTTTAATTTTTAAGCCGCAGGCCTGAGCTCTCACTCACCTATTTTCATTACATTCTAAATAGATGCCTGCAGGGCCGCCCGACTGTTCTCGATCATTTTCCCGGTTAAAGGAAGGAATCAGATCTTGGACAGCCCATCTGCCAGCATATAGTATGCTTTTTAAAAAGTCTTGGCGGACATATAAATCCATTATTCTCTAGATATATTATACATATATGCAATCCAGTTCTGGTGGCTTCGTTTTATACAGCAAAAAATAAGAGATCGTTCAGCCAGAAGTCTTTTAAATCGTCTCGGATGATTATTCTGGCGAAGTCAATAAAAATATAAGTTTTTGTGGACGATATACATACAGAAGAGACAGAAGAGAGACAGAGCCCGCAAATAACAGACTTGCTTTCTGTCAGAGTTATTTGCGAGCTCCAAGAGAAGGCCAAGTGCTGGGGCAATCAAGCCTTTGAAGGCGACTTAATTCGTCAACTATTAATTGTACAAAACAAAATGGAAGAAACATACAAAAATCGGGGAATGTTTGAGCACTGGAGTTCACACAGCTGGCAAGATATTTTCACATATAATTTTGTGTCGGGGTCGGGCAGGTGGTGTGTGTATTATGGCAAAGTCATGTCGGAAAACTCACCGGATTCCCAATCTTCCTCGCCTTCTTCGGTGCCACAGCTGAATTTTGGATTGGAGGATTGATTGCGTGTGATGTATGAATTGTAATTGATGTTCTTATTCTCATTTATACTTCGAGTGTCAGAAGAGCTGGTGATATGAACTTCGCTATTCTGCCATGTGATTAAATCGCTTTTCTTAATGGACGGCTGATTATTATACATATGATTCTTTCTTATATCCTCTTGTGTCCTTGTGCTGGAATCATTCAAGCTGGATGAAAGAGGAGGCTTGCTATTATTGGGCTGTTTGCGTTTACACGCGCTCGAAGAAGAAGAACAAGTGTTTTTTGAATTGGCTGATGTGTCGTATTGAATTTTAGTCTACGGATATTAGATTTATAGATTAAGCATATTATTGGGTTCACCGCAAATGTGAGTTTACACTTACAACTATATTGTGATCCTTATGATCCAACAGCGGTTCTATAGTCTGACTCTTCGATGTATTATTCTCATTGACGATCATCGCACTGGGTAGTTTTTTCTTAAGAAAACAATTGGCAGCCGCCGGCAGACCATCATAATCGGATCTTTCAAAATTTAAAACGTTGTCGTTCTTCTCCAACTCTAAAGGTTGTTGTTCAGCTTGACCAGCTTGCACATCATTGCAATAGTTGTCTGCCTCAAATATGATGGAAATCTGTTTTAATAAAGTTACAAGCAAAAAGGTACATTAAATACTGGTAACTAGGTTTGTATAACGATAAAGATATAACAGAAAACAAGTCAAACTTACCGTGAAATCTTCTGCAAAGGATTTATGTTCCCTGTCCTTGTGAACATCATCAATTTCCGATTTGCTTAAAGTGTGTATATATTTGTTAACTGTTCCCTCGACTTCACAATCTAAAAAATGAGATCAATTAAGGCATATTCTTTGTTTTTTTTTGCCAGTTTCACTCACTTGAAGAATTTTGCACAAAAAATGTATTTATCCAAAAGTGACAAACTACGTTTTTTGAGGATTTTTGTGCTAGTTCAAACTTTAAATCGCCGGCAACTGCCAAAGGTGGACTACTGGTCAATACAAATGATTTCTGAAAATCAGTCGTCCAGGTTTTCAGACTCTGCAATAAATAAATGAGAATAGAAACATGATTTGGGATGCATTTTTGAGAGAAACAATCCTATATGATGTATGAACAAGAAAGAAACATAACTATGCTTGCAATTCTCTCAAGATTCCATGAATACTTACTTCTGGCTTAACATTTTCAGTAGCTGAGTCGGTTAATACAGATACTGAAAATTGAACCGTTCCTAAATTTTGCAGATAACTGGACTCCGAGAATCGTATTTCACAGACCTAAAAAGTTACACGTTGTTATTAATGATTAATTTAGTTATAATTATAGAATTACTTACGTTAAGGCTTATTTTCGAATATGGAACACTTGAACAAACTAGTTTGGAAAAATACTGAACATAACGACGCTGAGATGGGATTGTCACACCTTTACAATCCTTTGTACGCTTCTCATCATACCACGCTAATGCCTCCTCGGCGGACTTTTTCATGCCGCTATACAGTAAATATGCACAAATCATGGTTCCTACAAAAGAGATTTGAGTATTTAGAGACTTGTTGACTTGAGGATTAAAAAGTTTCTCTTACCGGTTCTTCCTTTACCCGCCTTGCAATGCACGGCCACAACATTGGCATCGTTTTCCTTTAGCCACAGGTCAACGTCCTTGCAAAATCGTTGTATTAACTCGATCGGTGGAGGGTTATGGTCTTCGAACGGATAGATACCCACTCTCTGTAAGCATAATTATTGTGACTATCAGTACATCAGTATATTAGAGAGCCGTATCAATCTTACCCCGTGAAACTTGGAGATGTCGTATTTGCGCTCTGGGCATAGATTGTAGATCTTGTAATGTTGGCCATGATTCTCCTCCAGAAACTTGTATACATCTTGAAGACGGTTTCGGTATATACTCTCTATTCTATCGGGCGCTGGATAACCCATGGCAATTATGCGTTCGTCAATGTCTAAACAGAAAATATATATTACAGCCATAAGATTTATAAGTTATACAAATGAATATTGATTAAACTTACAAGTAAGATCCAGGTTGTAGCCCTTCTCCTTGTATCGTATACGTTTTTTGCTCACTACATTGCGTATCACGTTCGACATTAACGAAATGGTGTTTGCCATCGTTTTGTAAGTTAAAAGACTTGTTCAAATTATTTTAGCTGCATCCATTCAAAAACCTATTTGCAAATCCATTTACATCTACAAAATATTTATTCCATTTCAATGATTGTGGTTCTGCAATGAAAAATGAAAGAATTATTAATGCAATTGCTTTATTTGTGATTAAATTTGAATCGCGTACAAGTCATTAATTGTTTAATTAATATATGTAAATATTTTGAGAGCATTTATCACTTATTTTTGAGTCTTTTTTGAGTTGCGAATGGTATGAAATCAACATCTCTTTTTTAATCATTTCAACGACTCGAAAAAGACTCATGCAGGAGGATTATATGTAAAACTAATCTTCCAAATGGTGGCTGGGTTATTTGTTGGGTTTTCAATGATCCTTAAATGACAACTCTTTAGATCAGCGAAGGGCACGTCGCGGCTCAATTTGCTCACCCTGCTCAAACCGTTATCTTTTCTCGGAGGCTGCTGGCCCAGCAGCTGCTCAAACCGTTAGATTTCGTGCCCTCCACTGCTTTAGATCTTGTGATTTTATTAAGGTGTGTATTTTGTTTCTAAGAAGCAAGAGTGTTTACTACTGAAACATTAATGATTTTAAGTTTCTGCAATACAATTTTGATTTAGAATGGCATCGTAATATTTAAAAAGGTCTTCAGGGTTCCGTAAAAGTAAAAGTTAAGGGGACCTAGGAACAGTTCCTTGGGTCACTGTTACAATTTCTCAGATGGTTTTAAAAAGCAAGAGTGTTTACTACTGAAACCATAATTGTTTTAAGCTTATCCCAAACAATTTTGATATAGAGTGGCTTCGTAATATTTAAAAATTTCTTCAGGATTCCGGAAAAGTAAAAGTTAAGGGGATTTAGAACCAGTTTCTTGTCTCACAGTTACAATTTCTCAGATAGTTTTATGAAATATTTGGGTTTCCAGCGCTTCAATGTGAGGGCGAACCTTGACAGCAATCCAGACTCCCTGTCAAGTCTTTTTCGACTCGAGAAAAGAACATCTAGGCTTTACCTTTTTCGGTCAGTTGGCTAGAGAGACGAGAAGCCGGCCATAAGCCTCCTCCTCTTGCATACATTTAAATAATTTCAGTTCAGTAATACTGCTTGAAAAACATGCCTTTACTTTCTGGGATAAAGAAGACTCCTTGGCAAGGACTTTTCGCTTAATATCGCATTTAATTTAGGTATATGTACTTATAATTGCCACTCACACACACGCAGACACACACACACTTGCAGGCACACTCACACACACGCAGGCACACACACATACACACAGTAGGACATACTAGTGAATGAACATACTTACATGTTTCTGGATTTTATCAATTATAAGCAAAATAATCATTTTCCTCTTGTTATTGTTTAACTTGGCAACACCATATATCGTTCTTATTGCAAGTCAATGCACAATGCACGGAATATTCGGTGAATTTAATTGGTGTGCGCCGATTGAACCGAACGAAACTGCTGTGCCTGTGCCTGTGCTCGTTTTTAAACAATCCAAATGAAATCGAAATCCTTGTTAGAAAACACCGAATCAATCGAAATTACTTAACATAGCGACATGATTTTGGCAGGGCAACTGCTTTTTTTTCTGCTTTTCTTTTTGATTTATCTTGTAGTAGACACACACTTTTTGGACAAACTGTTTGCGAATGGTGGTATGTATTGTAGTTAGAGCACACACATATGCATGTAGAGAAATATGCAGATATGCATGGGCATGTGCGCATATAAGCACCGATTTTTCGTGCACTTATGTACATATTTGTTTAAATAAAAACATATTTACAGCAGAATCCACAGACATTTTACACATTTACACTATCAGCAGCAGTAGCAGCAGCAGCACAGCACACGAATATATGGGCCTACTCTTTAATACATATGTATGTTATGTATGTATGTGCATATGGGTATGTTTAAGTCAATAAGCTAAATGTATTGTTCCAACCGAACGAGTTTCTGTTACTGCATCTTAATAAGTTATCACATGTTATACATTAAGCCACGAAATTCCAAATAAAAACTTTTAAATTATGTGTAAAACTTAATATGCTCTATTAAATGTATTTTAATTTATCAAGCGTGAGCAGTGTTGCCAGATGAAAATTTCACTTTCCCCTAAATAATCTCAAAAAGTTACAATTTTCAACCTAAAAAATCCAAAGAAAAATTTCACCAAACGAGGGATGTGGGGAACAAAATTGCACCAAACCAGCGACGTGGGGAAACAAATTTCACCAAAACGAAATATTTATCGATAAAATTGGAAATTAGATGAAAATATCGACTGTTAATTTTAAGGCGTTTAAATATTTTGTACTACAACAATTTTAAGTAAATGTAAGTTGGTTCTTGAAGATTGACTTGTTATTAATTTAGATTGATGTATAAATATGGTAATTGGATCATTTAATATGGATTGTGTTAAGGAATTCCAATATCTAAATTGGAGAGTAATTTTGAAGACTTTTTGGCGGAAAATTACAACTAATCTTTAAGTTATCTTATATATTTTTATATCAGTAATATATCCTAATATCCCAACAGACTAAGCTATGGTTTCCTTGTAATTTGTGTGTTTTCAGTAGATTTCATGCCAAATAGATCAGAAAAAAACAAACTTTTTGCAGTAACAACCAATTCCGTTTCTTTTATTTATTTCCCTTCTTAATATATTTAATTTTCTTTGTATAAAAGTGCATCTGCAGTCGCTGAAATTCCTCCAATTGCCTACTTTACCCCTTAAACTAACTAATCGACATGTTCATAAGATAAATATTGCTGGACTATTATTTATATCTTAATTTGGTCATTACAATATAAAATGTAACAAATTAAGACAAGCTCTGAAGGCCAGTTA
>JAEIIH010010494.1:0-18622 GCA_018904745.1 Drosophila orosa
AAATTCTTCTCCAAATTTGCATGTAGGCTTCTTATCTTATAGCACTTTTTTATTTAATTATTAAACTTTAGTCCCATTATTTTGACCTCATTTGTAAATCCACAAAATTTAGGGAAGCTGACTCAAGATCTCGACTACCAGAAGCCAGCCACTTGGGGTTTGTTGATTGCTTATCTTGAAAGTTTCCCGCGGCCACTCGAAATGCCTTACAACATTCATTTTCTTTTTATAAACACCTGAATAAGAGTGATTATTTTTAGCCTTGGCAGAGTCCGTGAAGGTCGTTCACATTTTATTGATCGTATCGGGCGGGGGCGTGGATGGGTGTAGGTGTGGGTGTGGGTGTGTCAGAGCTAAGCTGTCAGCCAATAAATAAAAATAAGTATATCAAATTCGATTATTTCGTTGAATTAACCAGATAATATATATTTGATATATATAGAATTTTAGATGTTGTGTATAATTATTTATATTCCATATATACAAGAAATAAAAACAACATTTGTTTGCTTAACACTACCACTTCGCTACTAATTGACTAAAATGTTGTGAGCAATTCCTCCTGGATGCTGTTCGATCGAAGTAGTTGAGTAGGTGTCGGTCCGCCGGCGACCGTGTTCAGGACCTTGGATGATGTGGCCGTGGCATTCTTTAGGTCATGGTATTCGTCGCAGAACGTCTGGTGGTTCCACAAAAGAAATCGTCACGTCATGAAACATGTTTTTAGTTGAAAGACTTTTTATTTATTACCTTTAGACGGCTGCCCAAGAAGATGGCACGTTCGCGCTTCCTAACCATGTAGTCGGACGACATGAGCCACCTGTGCTCCAAGCAATCTTCGGTGTATGGTCGTTTTCTAAAGTATATCAAACATAAATTAAGTTTGAGGTAAAATGTGTGGGTGATAAACTACAAGTGACCCTGCTCTATATTATAAATGATAGAATCTGAGAAAGAAACAGAATAAAAAGAACTACTCACGTGGGATGGCGCTTGAAAAGGAGCATAATGAATCTGGTGGCCTCGGGCGTGACTTCCTTGAACAGATTCTCGAATCTGTAGCGCACAAAGGAGATATTCTGCTTCGTCTCGTACTCGTCGGCGCCGCGGAATGCACTGCATCCGGACAGGAGCAAGTAGGTGAGGGCACCCACCGACCAGATGTCGCTCTGCGGGAATATCGGCTCGTCGTTGATCATCTCCGGCGGCTGGAAGTCCAGGGATCCGCATGGCGTTACCTTCACGCCCAGCTTGTTGACCTTCTTGGCCGATCCGAAATCGACCAGCTTCACCTGAATGGAGCGCACCGAGGCCATCACCACGTTGTCGGGCTGGATGTTGAGGTGGCAGTAGCCGCGCCAGTGCAGATACTGCAGGGCATCCAGCAGCTGGGTGACTACGGTGGCCACCATCTGCTCGGAGTACTCGTGCCGGCTGCTAAAGTAGGTCAGCACATCGGCACCCTGCAGCTTCTCCATCACGAAGATGGCAATGGGCACGTTCAGAGGCTTGTAGGCGCTGAACAGAGCCGGGATGCGTTCGTGGCGCAGGGTCTTGAAGTTGTCAAACTCGGCCACCACGTTGTCCTCGTTTTCGTCGGTCACCTCCAGGATCTTGGCCACCACCACGGTGTCGGTTGACTTCTGGATGCCCTTGACAATGGTGCTAAACTGGCCGCGGGCAATCTCCGAGATGAAGCTGTACTTGTCGCTGACCGAAGAGTCGGTCACCCAGTTGGGCGGCTCGCGCTCGCAGTGGTAGTCGGTGTGCACTCGCTCCTCCTCGGGCACCACCTCATGTCCGTTCTCGGTGAGCTGCTGTAAATGCTTCATGGCCTTGGTGATGTGAATCTTGGGGGCGTCGGCTCCCGAAGTGGACGCTGCCACGGGTATGCCCATCTCGCTCCAGCCGATGCGGTTCTTGGAGGCCAGGCGGAACTGGTAGCTGGTGTTTGGCTGCAGGTCGTGCAGCAAGTAGAACTCGTGGTCGATGTTGTCTGCCACCGTGGTCCAGGCATCGCAGTTGCTCAGCTTGTACTGCAGGCTGTAGCACAACACTGTGGAGTGGCCGTCGTCGCGGGGCTGCTTCCAGCGGAGCAGGATCTCGGAGCCGCTGTTGGCGGATATCTCCGGCGAGTCTGGGGCATCGGGCAGAGTGGCCACCACAATGCGGCAGCGGGCCACTGTCTGGCCCACCTTATTCCTGGCCACCACCTTGTACACTCCCACATCGAAGTGCAGGGCCGGCTCGAAGCGCAAAATAGAGCGTCCGTCCTCGTCCACCGATATCTTGATCCTCTTGCTCTCGGACAGCACCATGTCGTTCTTGAACCACTGCACACACGGCTTGGGATCGCCCACGGCGAAGCAGTGGATGTGGCTGGGCTGATTCTCGGTTATGGCAATCGTCTGGGGCTTCTCGCGGAAGAACGGTGGGTAGCCCTCCCGCTGGGTCTCGATCATGGCATCGGCCTCGGTGTACTCATCCAGACGGGGTCCCAGCTCCGTGCGCAGGCGACGGATCGAATACGAATCGTTGGCCGCATACATGCTGATGCGGCTGCGAGTGCGCTCGTCATCGATCTCCTCGTCCATGATGTCGGTGAAGCGACGTCTCTCGCGGATCACGGGCAGCTACAGAAAGAGAGAAAAATCTTAACTTAACTCTTTTACTTTACCATTTGCGCCAGGCATACTCACAGACCAGTCCACGGAATCGTTCAAAGCAAATGAAGGCGATCGTCGATGAGCCACCTTCATGTACTCACGCAATCTCACGGGGAAGTTGACATCTCGCAGTTGCAGAAGATACGTATCGGGGCCGTATTGGTAGCTAAAAAGATAAATGAACTTAGCAATCACCTCTTCTAAAGACTCAACGCTTAGCCAGGACTTACTGGCTCTCCGATTGAATCAGGCCCAGCTCGTAGTCGGGATGCAAGTATTTGGAAACGACTTCCTCGCGCTTCGCCCGCTTCCTTGGCTCCGGCAGCGGCTCTGGGGTGTTCTCCGGCGTGTACACGTGTCCCGGGGGATAGACCATCTTGGATGGATGCTGGAAGCAGCCGCTGAGGCGGCGCCTGCGGAAGTAGTTCTTGCAGGAGGCATTGGCATACCAGTCCCTGAAGTGGTCGTAGTAGTTCCTCAGGCGATCGGTGTTGATCTGGTAGTCATGCTCGTGCACCTGGCGATCCAGCATGAAGAACCATGGATGCTTCAGAGCTGTCTTCACATCCATGCGTTCCTCGGGGCTGTAGAGCAGCAGGCGGCTGATGAAGTCACGACCATCGTCCGAGATGTGAGTCCAAATCTCGTCCTTGAAGTCCCAGCGTCCTTCGCGAATCTTGGTCAGGGTTTCCCTGTCATCGATGCCCAAGAAGGGATTGTGACCGCCCAGCAGGACGTAAGTGATCAGGCCCACGGTCCACATATCGTGCGAGAAGTTGACGCCCTCCTTGTTCACGACTTCGGGCGAGACAAACTCCGGCATGCCATAGTCCAAGGTGGACAGGTTGTGTCTATTGATTTTCCTCGACAAACCAAAGTCAGACACCTTGATGTAATCACCGCCGACCACGGAGATCAGTAGATCCTTGATCTGTGATCATACAGAAAGGAAAAAGAATATTAAATCCCACCTGAAGGCATTATTAATACTCAATTTCTCACCGTAAGTCCCATGTGACCCACTCCCATTTCGTGCATATGCTCCAGACCCCACAGCGTCTGTCGGACATAGTGGGCGATGTCGCGCTCCGTGTAGTAGTCGCGCCTCAGCAGGTTATCCCTCACCAGCTCGCCGCCGGCAGCCAGCTCCATGATCAGAGTCACGCTGCGATCGGTGTCGTAGGCATCGTACGGACGGATCAAGTGCTTGTGATTGAACATGTTCATCATCTCCAGCTCGTTGAGCATGAAGGGACGCAGCTCTGGACGGCCGTACATGATCTTGGCGGCGTAGTTGTCACCAGTGGCTCGCTCCACGGCGTGATAGGTGATGCCCTGGGTACCGCGACCCAGCTCGTCGCCAATGTCGTACTTGTCCTGGTAGCGCAGTTGCTTGGAGCGCACATACGGGTGTCTGCCGTAGGTCTTGTAGATGTACTGATCCTCGTTCTCCTCAATGTGCACCGTCACCGAGGTGCTAATGGAGCCAGCAATGTTTCTGGCACTGATGGAATACAGGCCACCGTCCTTGATGATGGAGTCATGAATCGACAGCACATAAATATCCGGGTCATAGGAGCTTATCTAAAGAATTTAGATTTATTTTTTAGTTCAATTTCTAGAAGAAATTCAAATAGCTTTCAGGCAAACCTTGATGCGAGAAGAGTCGGCAATGGGCTTCCAATCCTTGAACCAATGCACTTCCGGCAGCGGAATGCCCACCAGCTTGGCCTCGATTCTGCCATTCTTGCGGGCCATGATGAAGGTCTCATCCGGCCGCTTCAGGAATCGGGGATGCTCGGCAATCTCCAGCCTCACCCGTTGCCTGGCCTCGCCATGTTCGTTGGTGGCCACAGCCTCATACCAGCCAACGTCGCGATCCAGCATTCTGTTGGACAAAATAAAAAACAGTAAGTAAAATTTTACAAATTAATTTAAAAGTTAATAACTCACTTGTTGATGAAGAGCGTGGCCTGGCCATTGCGAGTGTAGCTCTGATCGAACCTGCCACCCGACTCGATGAGCATGTCATCAAAGTAGTACGTCATCTTTGGCTTGGGGTAGCCGTAGACGAACCACATCAGCTCCGTGTTGTGCTCCTTAACGCCATAGCTTATGTCGTTTTCACGCAACAGGAATCTTTAAGATAGAAATTTATATATTTAATACAGAAGAAGGAAATATCATTACAAGTACTTACTGAGGAGCCTGAGCTAGGCCATCATGGGGAGGTCTCTCGATATCAAAGTCCTTGGGGAAATAGGGCGAAGTCTCTGGCCTGAAATCTGTGCCTGGTGGCAGGTAAGTGTAGGTTTTTGGTGGTTCCGGCACCAGTTTTTGCCTGAAACATACACAAATCATAATTTCAGATATGAAAGCTTAAAGTTATGGCATTCTCACCTGTAAGTTTGCGTGTAGGGACTGGGATCGCTAACACCAAACTTGTTCTCCACTCGCACCCGGAATCTGTAGTCCCTGAAAGGCTCCAGATTGCGGATGTCGCAGGCACAGCTGCGTACGCCGGTCCTCAGAGTGCGCCAATCGCCCTCCGGCAGATCCATCATTTCGATCTGGAATTTAATCATTTTATTCAATATTATTTTTCCCCATAAATAACATTGGCGAGGTGAGTTATTAACCTGGTAGGTGATGGGATAACGGGGAGTCAGCGGCACCGATGGGTTCCATGACAGGAGCAAGCCACGATCGGTCATACGAGAAATAATGGGACCCTCCGATAGCGGTGGAGGAGCACCGGACTTCTTGTACTTCTTGAAGTCAGTATACTGGTCCTCCAGTGGCTTCTGCTGGCTGTCCAGAGCTGCGTTCGTGAAAAAAAAAACTTAAAAGAGTTCGCCAAAATAGTATATAGGAACCTACAGTCGTAGAAGAGTTCGGCATGGCAGATGTCATCGCCGTAGGGATTGAAAATGCGACAGGAATAGCGGCCCACATCGTACTCGGTCACGTTTTTGATGGTCAGCCTGAGCAGGCCGTTGGGCTCGATGTCGATGAGGAAGCGGTCCGAGGGGAACAGTTTCTGGTCGTTCTTGAACCACTCCACCTCGGGTTCCGGATATCCCGTGGCGCAGGCCGTGAACTTGGCAACCATGCCCTCATAGATATCACAGTCGCCGATCTTCTTGAGGAATACTGGAGGCTCCGAGCGCGAGTGCTTCTTACTGCAAGGGAGAAATGAATCAATAAAGGCTCAAGCGGGACTGGAGCCTCTCTTACATCTCATTAACAATGTCGAGGCGTCCTTGGGTGATGTCCTTGCCCTCCCTGTTGCTGGCAATGCACTTGTAGACACCTTGGTCGTCCTTGCCGCAGTCGTTGACAATCAGCATGTGATGGTCGCCATCATTCTTGACGCTGTACTTGTCGGACTTGGTGGGAATGGGCTTGTCCTGGAAGTACCACACCAGCTCCGGATACGGCACTCCGGAGACAGTCACCGGGATCTTGGCATTGTTGCCAAACACCTGCTGCTGGTCGGAAATCTTTTGCGTAAACACCGGCGGCTTGTAGACCTTACGGACATTAGCATTGCAGGCGGACGAGTCCTCGCCCAGGGGATTGGCCAGGAGGCAGGTGTAGTTGCCAGAATCTGCGGCCTCGGCCGGCTTAATGGTCAGTCCAATGTGCTTGCCATCGCAGGTCATCAGCAGGCGCTCGTTGGGGGTCAGAGTAACGCCATCCTTGGACCAAATGACCTCGGGCATGGGGTTGGCAATAAACGGAGCGGACAGCACCAGCTCCTGGCCCTCGTCGGCGTTCACATCCCGCAGGGCGGACACAAACTGAGGTGCCTCCTCGGCGGCCGTTTCATCGGCCTTGGGGGCCACATAGAGCTTCGCCTTAGAGGCCGTCGAGCCCTCGGGATTTTGGGCAATAACTTCGTACAATCCGGAATCGCCGGGCACCGTCTTCTCAATGACCAGGCTCGTGCTCTTGTCCGGATTCTCCACAATGGAAATGTGACCCTGATCGGGCTTAATTTCGTGACCATTGTGGAACCATTGCAGTTTCGGCTGGGGGAAACCAACCACCTTGACGTCCATTTTCACGGGGAAGCCCTCGATACTGGAGGCATCCTGCAGCTCGGCCACAAACGCAGGCTTCGACTCCTTGGGCACGATCTCCACCTTGGACACACCCTCAATCTCGCCACCCTTGTTGGCAATCAGGCACTTGTAGATACCGGCATCCTGCGGCTGAGCCTCATCAATGCTGCATGGGAGGAAGAGGAAGGATTAAATATGCGCAATCTTCTCTCAAATTGATGGTATGCTTACATCAAACCAATCTGACCATTGGGGCTGTTGATAAAGTTAATTTCCGGACTTGGACGAAGCAGCATGCCGTCCTTGTACCATTTGACCTCTGGAGCTGGGAAGCCGGTGACCTGAGCCTCCAGCTTCAGGGGCTCGCCCACCACAACAGTTTGGCCCGTGATCGGCTTGAGGAACTTGGGCTGCATCTCCTCCGCTACATGGAAATAGATTTCTTAGTCAGGCTAGAGGATATACACATGTAACGGGCTTACGTTTAACAGCAACGGCACACAGGGCCACCTTCTCGCCATGGGGATTGGAAATAATCAGCTTGTAAGCTCCCGAGTCATTGGGCTGGCAATTGTTGATCTCCAGCTTGACCAAGCCATCGGGGCTTGTGGATAATTTCACACTGAAAGGGGTGTGCAGCATAACTTTTACATATTAAATACCCTTCCCAAAATACATACCTCTCGCTCGGCTTTACTTCATCGCCGTCCTTCAGCCACTGAATAGTGGGCAGGGGGCTTCCGTCGACACAGCACTCCAGGACAAGGGGCTCACCCTGCAGCACGTCCAGAGCATTGTCCAGCTTCTTCACAAAGCTGGGTGCGAGGGCCAGTAATCCCAGCTTGAAGGGCGCCTTGGTCACTCCGATTTCGTTGGTGGCCACACATGTGTACTGCGGAATAGTGAGGCAAATGAAAACTATCCCATTTCAGAGCCGATTATACCTACCGCTCCCACATCACTTTCCTTGAATGTCTTGATATCAAACACACTCTCGATTTGGTCAGTTCCCTTCTTGGTGTCCTCCTTGCTGTACAGCTTGTCCTTGCTGGGCTTGTTCACCGCCTCGTAGTTGATGGGCTTGTCGTCCTTCAGCCACTCGATAGTGGGCAGTGGAACGCCATGCACCAGGACCTTGGTGGAGACAGGCCTGAAGTCGTGGATGCTCTGGCTCTCGGGCTGCACAATGAAGGTGGGCTTCTCCACTGCGGAAATTCAGACTGCGATTAGAACTACTAAGATAACCTTTGGCAAGCGGATATACCCACCAAGCACGTTCAGATTGAAGTCCACCGTGGATCTTCCCTCGCTGTTGACGGCCGTGATTGTGTACTTGCCATCCTCGGAGGGAGAGACGGCCTGGAAGACCAGTCGGTACTTGTCGGCATCGACGTCAGCGATGACCTCACAGTTCTCGTTGTTGCACAGATTCTCGTTGCCCCGGGTCCAGGACACCTTGGGTTTCGGATTGGCCTGGACCAGAGCCTCGAAGCAAATGGTGTCGCCCGGCAGGCATTTGCGGTCATCCAGTCCCGAAATCTCTGGCTTGGCCAGCACATCGATCCATCCACTTGTGGCCAGCTCACCGAACTTATTCTTCACCTTCAGTTCATAGCGGCCAGAGTCCTTGATGTCGGCTTCCAGGATGTTCAGAGTGCACGTGTACTGAACCAGGCCATTCTCAATGTCCTTCTTCTCCACCTTCAGCTTGAGGTTGTTGCTCTCCTTGACAGGCTGGCCGTCCTTGAGCAAAACGATCTCCGGAGCGGGATCGGCGGTAAAGACAACTGGCTCGGACACCTTATCGCCCTTGTTGACCTTGATGTCCTTCAGTCCGGGTCCTGATGTGAGGATGGGCTTGCGGTACTCGGCAATACCTTTGGTTGCGAATGAATAGTTTAAAATTTGCCATAATAAACTTCCTGAATATTCCCGTACCCGACAAGGAGAGATCTCCCTGATGCGACTTCTCGCCAACCTTGTTCTGCAAGACCACCTTGTATTCGCCCGCATCCACCAGATCCAGTGACTCCACCTCCAGCTTATAATGATCCTACACAGGGGAATATTTTAGATTAAATGGTGATTACATGGTAGTTAGGTATCCAACCAACCCCATCAACAGTGATGGCCGTATGCTTATCGGCAGCTATAGGCTTTCCGTCGTGATACCATATCGCTTCGGGCTTGGGAATACCCGTGGCTATAACCTCGTACTTCAGGGGCACGCTCTCGTAGCTGTGCTGCTGGAAGACGTCCACATGCACGATTTCCGGAACAGCTATAAGGACAAGATGGTGTCAGTGTGTCCTTTGCTGGGTCAGGAGATTCCCTTAAGATTAACCATTAGATTTCTGTACAGAGTGCATATTTATCATTCGTGGGGTTAGTTCCGGCAGTCACTTTACTTTATACAAGATGCTGAAATCATTTAGATCCCTTGATTGCTTGAGGTTGTTGCTGCTTTCCAGTTATCTTACGTGCTATCTTCACTTGCCTGCGTAAATTTAAAGTCGAGGTATAAATTTACGCCATATTATGATGATCATTCCAAGACCCACATTCCATTGACACAATACGCATTCCAAATACCCGAGCGAGCTCATTACACTTGGTTATTAATTGAGTTTTTGATTAGGTTTTTCTGTACAGTTTCGTGTTAATGTGTGGCTGAGGTGAAAGATATGTTTTTGATATGTACAAGATGAAATATTCATGGTTAATACGTATGCATACGAGGTTTATATTTAGAATTATTTCGTTTCGATCTCATTCCTTCTAGCACTTTCCAAGTATTTATAGTTATGTTTATTATTTTGCTTAATTGATGCATTGAAAATGGTTTTGGTTTACCCCCTTCTTCAGGTTCTTCGGTCGTCGCAATCATTGTCTTTGTCACGGTCTGTCCCACAGACACCGAGTCCCTCGCTGAATCAAAATTTGGTATCATAGATGGGAGATTATATATTAAATGAGACTCCAAAAGGACTCTTGTAGGTGGGA
The DNA here is from genome assembly GCA_018904745.1 of Drosophila orosa. Lineage (NCBI taxonomy): Eukaryota > Metazoa > Arthropoda > Insecta > Diptera > Drosophilidae > Drosophila > Drosophila orosa. Next base: position 9,737 of record JAEIIH010010494.1, read on the forward strand.
ATTAGTAGAATAAAATTCGTTTGTGCCCACGCTCGCTTTCAGATCCTATCCAAACCCAACTAAATAAAGCTCAGACTTGTATAGTTGTAGACTTACTTAGCACAGCAACCTTGCAGGTTGAGGTCGTCTCGCCTATAAAGTTGGTTGCCTTCATCTCATACGTGCCCGCATCCTCGGTTCTGGCCAGATTCAGGGTGAGATAGTAATTCTCAATGCGCTGCGTGTCCCGAGAGATTTTAATGCGTGCATCTTCGTAGATTTCATGGCCATCCTTGAACCTGAACCGAAGCGATGTTAACAATTAAGGTATTTCAAAGGCTCCTTCAGCTCACCATTTGATTTTGGCTTCTGGTTCGCTGTACACCTCCACCTCCAGGGTGAAGGATTTGCCCTCCTGAACTTCGACGTTCTTGAGACCCCGCTTAACCTTTGGCTTGCCTTTAAATGATATAATTAAATATTTTAACTGGCATCTCAAGGATTAAACTGTGTCGCTTACAGTTGACGGTAACCACACAGTTGTCCTCCAGCTTTCCGTAGTCATTCATTATCTTGCAGGTGTAGTTTCCTTGCTGATTGGTGGCCACCTTGTTGAGGATAAGCTTATAGTTGTTGCCCTCCTCCACGTGACGGAAGTCGTTACGCTTCTCATCGATTTCGATGCCATCAATGTACCACTTGACATGGGGACGCGGATAGGCATCCACGCCGACCACGAGCTCCACATTGCAGTCGCCCTCGGCCACCGTGATGTTCTTCAGCTTCTGTGTGAACTCCGGAGCGCACTTGATCAACAGGTCGGTGCTGCTGGTGGCCGATCCGTGCTCATTGGTGGCCTTCACGGTGTACTTGCCGGCATCTACGCGCGTAGCTCCGGTAATCTTGAGGGTGTAGGCGTTGCCATCGCTGCTCACGGTGTACTTTGACTCGGTCACCTTGATCTCTGTCTCGTCATGGTACCAGACCAGCTTGGCTTCCGGATACGCATCGATGCGCACCGTCATCTGCACGGTCTCCTTCTCCCCGTGGATGTACTCGCTCTCGAAGTGCTTCACGATCACCGGCTTCGACTTGACCGTGCAGCTCCAGTACTCCGACGTCTGGCTGAGATCGTTGGTGGCCTTGATGGAGTAGTTGCCCGCCTGCGACAGTTTGATCTCCTTCACCTCCACGACCACCTTCTCGAGACTCTTGCCAATGGAGGACGATGAGATCTTCACGTTGCTCTCGGCAGTCACGTCCTTGCCGTTGTTGGTGACCTGGACGGTGGGCTGTGGGAAGCCCTCCACTTCGATTTCCATCTTGATGGTCTCCCCGGCCGAGCAAGTAATGTCCGTAATCTTCTTGATCTTCGGAGGAGCTTTAAAATGGATATATATTCATGTTATTTAATGTCTTGAATAGATAGAACTTCAGTAGGTAAAAGAACATGGAGACCGTCACAAAAAAAGGTGTTCCTGCTCAATTATCAGTAACAGTTTTGACTCTGCAAATAGTTACTTGGAAATTAAAAGAATAACCTAAAGCTAGTGTCTTTTTGTGCTTATATCATAGTATATCCCAGGAAGCCATCCAAATAATGGAAATACCTTTCACAACCAGGTTAATGGTCGACTCGTCCTGTCCCAGCTCATTGATAGCCTCAATGGTATACTCTCCGGCATCGGCAGTGTTGACATTCTTGATGACCAGCGACATGCTCTCCTCATCCTCGTACATGAACTTGTGCCTGTCGTCCACCTGGATGACCTCACCGTCGTGCTTCCACTGCACCGCCGGCTTGGGGAAGCCCTTGCACTGCAGCTCCAGAATAGCCGAGCCGCCGATGCTGGCGTTCGCCTCGCGGTGCTCGATCACCAGGGTGGGCTTCTCGGGCTCCCGGTTCAGTGTTTGAATGGCGCCCTGAACCGAGAGCTCGGCACTGCACGAGATGTTTCCCGTGGAGGTTTGAGCAACGCAGGTGTAGATACCCGCATCCTCGGGCTTCACATGCTGGAAGACCAGAGCCAAAGAGTCCTCGTCCTCGCCGAAGAGCACCTTGAAGCGTTCCTCGGGATCGAACTCCTCGCCGTTTCGCTTCCATTGGAAGACTGGCTTCTCACCAGCCGGCAGAATCTGTCCGCTGAGTGCCCCAAAGGGATTCTTGTCCTCTGCAAGGTAAACGTTATTTTGTAAATCTTTGTTTTCCTCCACAATTTTTAACAACTTACCCACTGTGGTGGCCACGGCCTCGCAGGTGGCTTCGCCGAACTTGTTCGTGGCCTTGCACGAGTACGTTCCACTGTCGGTCTTCTGGACATCGGCAATTACCAGCTCATAGAAGCCCAGGTAGTCCTTGTCACGGATAATTTGAATCCGATCGTTGACCTCGAGGATCTCCTTCTCATCTTTGTAGCTGCCGTGAATTAATAAAGATTAGTTTACTTCTTAGACTCACTTTATTTGCTACCCACAATTTAACCCTTGGCTTGGGATCGCCCTTGATCTTGATCATGAAACGGAAGAGAGTGTTCTCGATCATTTCGGCGTCCTTCAGACTAACCAGAAAGGCTGGCTCCGTGTTAGTTTTCGTCTCGTCATGTCCTGGTGCTGCAATACGAGGCAAAGTTTAATTTACAAGGCAACCTTGATTAGCTGAGAGCTCGTACCTTGGCCCACAGCAAGCTGGGCCGAAACAGTTGTTGTCTCGGAAGCAGACTGGGCCCGAATGGTGTAAGTTCCTGCATCGCTCTCACTGGAATCAAATAAAATCGTATTAAATCCCTAAGGAGGAGATGGGGCCACCTACGTGCAGTTCTTGATGTCCAAGCGGTAGGAATTCATTGGAGCAGCGGTCTGGGTGATGCGATCAGCAAGACGATCCTCCAAAGGCTTGTTGTCCTTCAGCCAGGTGACAAGGCCGGGCTGATCCTTGAATTGGATCTCAAAGTGAGCGGTCTCTCCGGCTAAAGGCGATTATAAAGTATAACGAACTCAATTGCTAACTCAATCCCACTTACGGTCCACTTGCACGCTCTTCAGCATCTTCACAACCACGGGCTTCTCTACGGAGCGCAGGGGTCGATCCTCCAGCAATTGGGACGAAGATCGGATACCGGCACGCGATTCAGCCACCGAGTAGGAGGCACGGCTTTCCGCACGGCTTTCGGCGCGACTGGCGGTGCGGCTGGCGGCACGGCTCTCTGTACGGCCGGTGGCCAAAAGGGACGAACGGGCTTCGACCTTGTCAATGGAGCTGCGATCCCGCCGGGAGCTTATTCCATACTGCGAACGCTCGGCGGTGCTGTCGTAGGAGGTTCCCCGATCGTAGTCCCGCGTCCTGCTAGAGGCTTTACGGAGCGAGCGGGGTAGAAGCAATGTTAGTTGTGCATTTGTTATTAAAATATATCTTAGAAAGAGGCTATGTAATGATGGGTTCTCTCGAAAATCTCTGGATGAGAGACCGTCAGAATCTGAACAAGGATCTGGCAAGGATTGGAGAATAATAGGTTTCAATGTAGGAAAACAGAGGAGTACACACAGATAGATAAGATAGTTAATTGTAAAGAAAAGTTTGTGTATGTAAGCACTGAAAGATATATACTCTAAACACAGTTATTTACGATAAACTCAACACAAAAATATATATGTGAACATGATATAGACGTGATACTGGTGACAGAAGAGACAAGGACTTTGCTTACAAGGAGCTCTTCAAATTTATTTACGCTGAAGTCGATTCGATCTACATCCCAGAGAGACATTGAGTGAGATTAACTAACATTCAACATGGAACCCGTCGACATAACTTGTGGGGGCAACTTACTTTCATAGCGACGTTTGGAGTAGCCAGAATAATAATCATCCATACCACCGACGCTTTGGCCCCTGGCTTCAAAATCGGCACTTGGCTCCCGCTCTCTGAAATCGTCAGCAATAGACTCAGTATATTCGCCTTCAATCTCAAATATATTAACGGGCTCCTCAACGATCTCGTAAATGGGTCGCTTCTTAACCGGCGGTGTGAAAATGTGCAAAAAGTCACGGGCCTTGGCCTTTTGTACAGTGTCTTGGGCATAATTAGTGGAGTCCTTCGACTTCAGCACCGTGGTCTTGATGCTGCGAATCTTCTGCTTGGCATTCCGCAGCGACGTGTCCGAGCTGGACGCGTCGTAGATGCCCTCGAAGAAGTTCTGCGTCTTCTGCTCCAAGCTCTCGTTATGGATTAGCAAGCGTTTAATGGTCGGCGGCGGCGGGGGCGGCGGTGATGGGGGTCGTGCCTTGACTATTAGGATCTCGATGGTGGTCTCGTAAGCGATGAGGGGAAGCGGCTGGAAGAAGCCGGGCATGCGCGTGAAATTGGGCGGAATGGGCGGCGGCGGGGGGCCAGACTGCTGCAGGTGCTGGTTAGCCCCATTTCGGTCGTTAGCGATGTTAGCGATTCGGTTATTCCAGATGGTTAATGAAGCGTGGTCGGTTATGTTAGCACTGTATCCCTGGCGGCCCTGCGATCCCGAACCCGATCCCCCACCGGGCGCGGGGTCGCTGTCCCGCAGGGATTCGTTGTAGCCAACGATGTCTTTCAGCTCGATGGGCCTGTGCTTGGTGGTTATCACTGGGTTATCGCTATCTACGGGACGGTATACTTGGATCTTGGGGATCGTCGCATATGGCGATGTGTCTCTCGTGAAGTCTTCATCCTGCTTACCAGCTAAGGTCTCTTCGGTGACCAACAACTCTTCCCTGGCCTGACTAGATGCGGACTCGATGACAGTTGTTTGGGTGTTGGATACAGATTCTTGACGGGACTCTGCAGGCTGTTTAGGAGCTTCAGCTTCCTTGGAATGCGAAGCTGGCGTATGCTCTGATTTCTGCTCTTCTTTGACAGGAGGAGCCTTCTCGGGCACCGGACTCACTTCCTTGAGAGGAGTCGCTTCCTTCACGGGAGTAGTATTCTTTACAGCAGGAGTAGCAACTGCCACTGGCTGGGGCGCTGGAGGAGCAACTGCCACTGGCTGTGGCGCTGGAGGAGCAACTGCCACAGGCTGGGGCGCTGGAGGAGCAACTGCCACTGGCTGGGGCGCTGGAGGAGCAACTGCCACTGGCTGGGCTTGTGGTGGAGGCGAAACTACCTTGAGGGGAACCTCTCTGACCTGTGCCTTTGCTATTTCCTCTGCCTTGGCAGTCACTTTGGTCTCCTGTGTTTGGCTGCGAACCTCTGAACTAGACTTGACCTGGGTGCTGGTGATCTGAACCGACTCGGTCCTCGTGGTTGAGGTCTTTGAAGATTGCTGCTTTTTGTACAACTCGATGGCCTCCTGCTCTAGCTTCAGCAGCTCTTGCTGTTCCAGCTGCAGGCGCTCCTTGGTCTCCTTGCTAAGGAAGTAGTTCTCGGCCACGTCCGAGGGTCGGACACTTAGATTCGGATCGTGGGCCTCGGCCCGTTGGGGAAGATGGAGAATTAATTCACTTTCGGAGGCGATTTGCGATGAATCAACCTTCAGGTCATCGGCATTGTGCTCCTGCAAGGTGACGTCCTGGTTGATGTGGCTGGAGATCTCGTTGAACCAGGTCAGGTGGGACTCTGGGCCGTGGGGCTTAATGTGTATCGGAAGGATGGAGGCGGCGTCTGGCGCTTTCAGACTCAATTGGATTTGCTTCTCGTCGGCCTTGTGCTCGATGTTGCACAGCGGGAGCTTCACGATGCTTTGCAAAATAAATACGGATCTGTTCTCGGTTATCTTCCGGACCTTGGTCACCAAAATGCGAGACTTGAACAGGAAGCAGTAGCGATCGTGCGCCTTGCCCTCCTTGTCGACGACGGTGCACCAGTCGTGGAGGAGCAGGCGACCCAACTTGTAGATGTTACCCCGACAGCCCTCGATGCTGGAAAGAAACCTATTGTCGTACGCTCTACTGGGCACACTTAGCATTAACTCTAGGGCCCTGTCCAAGTCTTTAACGTTCTCTTTCAAGCTTAGCGAGTACTTAATGAAGTCCTGCGAAAAACAAACATTGACATTAGCGGTCTTAGCGAGCTAGCGTGATGGTGATAAGCTTAGAGCCAAGAAGTTGCTGTAAGCTTTAGGTGATTGATTATAGAGAGATGGCAGAGATTAACACTAAACACAAAGTCGGCAAACCTTGAACAAAAGTTGATAGTCGTTTATGCGCTGGATGGGTAGTTTGAGGTGTTCTGAAAGAGATTTATCGTCTCCGAGCTGTTTTGAAAGTTCCTGCAAGGCAAAAGCAAAATACTTATTACACGCACTGTGTGGGGGGGCAAGTTTCTAGAATGTATTGGGAAATGGAATAATATTATTTATTGATAGTCGCAGATTTGGTTCTGTGGTTTTCTGCATCCGCTTGAGTCTGCGGCAGCCCCCAAAGGAACGTTCTGTGTTCACAGATACATTCAAAACACGATTTCTTCTCGGACTCGCTCTCTCTCGCGTTGGGGTTTATTTTTGGAACGATGTTTAAAAAATTTATCACTTGTTGCAAAAACGGATATGTGTGGGTCTTTCTATATGCGGCCGAACTTTGCTTTGGAAAGCTATATGTGTCTTCTAAATACATATTCGAATATTAGTATTCAAATGTTTGGATAGATTCACTCGCAACATACACAATTATTCACTCTCTATGCTCTCTGCGGGTTCATAGTCGCATTCATATTCACTGCTGAACCAATTTCACAGCGAATGAGTAGCAGTGGACTCATTAAAGTCAATGTTACAATATTTTTGCCAGTATATATTTGTATGTGTGTATATCTAAACACTTTTAGACGTGAGGTCGAATATGTGGGCTGAGGAAAATTTGTTCACATACTATATATATTTATAAACGTATACGTATCAACGTATCTTTTAATATATACTCTCGCACAGTAAAATTTCGGAAATGTTGCATAACGGGCAAACGTCACAGACGTCACAATTCACACAGATTGATTTGGAAAAATAATTTTTCCTCACTGATTTAAATAGCTCTTCACTGGAGTTATCCAGTGTCAGTGTCTGTTGAGGTAGGTTTCAGATATTCTATATAGATTCACTGGCTGAAAACGGAGCTACGCCGTTTAGGCAACATAATTGTCCAAATGGGGGGGTTCTGTATTCAGGATAATGAGAAGACAACTTCAAGTACCTAAAGCGAAACGGTTACGTATATGAATAATTAGCACGACACGACCGCGAACACTACTCGGAAGCAACTGAAAACTGCAAAAGCTTTAGAATTGAAAAGCGTCTGCCTTTAAAAATAAACGGATATTCTCGCACATAGCACACGCATAATATTTGAAGACGATTCCAACGGGTAGGCGAGCAACCAATTAAATTATTCTCTCTATTATTTTCCCTGATTTCAACAAACAATTAGAAGGAAATGGGGGAAAAAGGCAAAACCCACAATTTGCACAAATTCCCCAACGAATGTAAAATGAACTTTGGGTCAAATTTCGACACTCGAATACTCACTTGAAAGTACTTTTTGGCGTCTGGACTGGAGGTCAGATAGTCCTGAGCCAGGGGCTCGTTTTGGCAGTACACCACATGCTTATCAAAGTCCCTTTCCAATCGCAGAAAGGTCTTGGCCACCATGTTCGGTTGATTGCTGTAGCACTTTAGCCCTTCCTTCAGCACACTGAAATATTTGGGTATTTAAACAAGGTCTTAGGCCTACTTTCCAGCTGCTTACTTATTGTGAAACTCGGCGATTTGCAGGAAATTGCAGAATATAACATCCTTATTGTCGCGCACAGACCTCGGCACCACCGGCTTGTCAATGCCCTTGATATACTTTTCCACAACATGCATAAGGTCCCTGGAGAATTCCTCCTCCGTTTCCACCAGCTCCCTGAGAATGGTTCTTTGAAACAGGAATTTTACAGCTTATTTATTTACTTTATCTATTTTAATTATGAAAACTCACAGCTTTCTAAACTCCGCATCACCGTTTTCCTTGCCATTGGAGCTACTCATTGTTGGGTTAAATTCTAAAATCTCTATTGGCACCCAGCCCTCCTTGGGGGAGTCCCCACTATCGAACATTCTAACAAAGCATCTGCAAGATTATATATTTTCTTATAATGATCATATAGTTTCTTGTAAAATGGAGTATCTGAAAGTTCTTGGATTTCTATCAAAATCCCTTGCTATTCTATTCAGTTACCTTGACTTTTCTGAAGCCTTGGAACTTATTAGTTCGACAAGGTCCCCACGAGACACACTGATCTCGTCCGTGGCCATTGTTTGAGCCTGATAATCCCGGCTCACGAATACAATATCAGCGACCTGTTGAGTAAACCGATACCTTCTATATACAAGAATTTAATTTATATATTTTTTCTTGGGCTGAGCCATCATTTCTGGGCGCCAACATAAATGAATTCAAACCGATTGCGGCAAGTTTGTGCAATTTATCAAGTGTGCAGTGAGATTTATCGATTCGTTCTCATAACCCACACACTCGGCGAGCACAAACAAAAAGTGGCCTGTGTGCAATATTTAGCTCGTTAGCTGAAAGTCTATTTTGCGTTGACATAGACACGCGGGCTCTCGGCTATGGCTATTTATTTCGCCGTCCAATTTTACTGAGCGCAAAGCTTAATGCGGGCCAAAAACAGCTGATTTTTCCCCATCGGACAGGGTTCTTCACTTCGGGCCAATGATCCGAAACCACAGTAAATTCGGGTGCCAGGAACGTTTATAGATATAGTTTTTCACATTTCAAATCATTTATTAAATTAATAAACTTGCGAAGAATTACTGTGAAGAATTGAAGAGATTTTACTTGGTTTTGGTGGAGTTACACTTATTTAGTTATAGGTTGTAGTAATTGCACGTATTTAGCTTAACATAATACTTTTTTTATCCATAAATCATAGATTTAAACATAAAA